>MU788585.1:76729-90997 GCA_026770625.1 Nicotiana glauca
CCCAATAGGTTCCATCAAAACCTTAGACAAGGGATTTAGCTACTCATGGCTATGGGTAAACAAACTAAGATAAGATTCATCATAAACTAGCAATAAAAATCAAAGAAAAGAAGAAAGATGTTTTGGGTGATCTCTCACAATTGTTTTCCTTGCCAAGATACTCTAAAAAATAATACATGCCTCCTTTAGGCGAAGCCTAATATTTAAAATAGGGTTTTGGGCTAAAAATCCCGTCTTTTACACTTTAATCCTCGAAGTTTACTGCGCCTGCCGCGGTTCTGATGCGGTAGCGGTGGAACCGCGGCCAATGACCCTCTCTGAATCTCAAAACTTCTGCAGCTATCTTCCACCGCGGTTCTGCCGCGGTCGCGGTAGAACCGCGGCCAAACACATTCTCTGAAATTTCAGGGCTGGCAGGCGTGGTTCCATTGGGAATTTATACAGTTGGCCTCTTTTTCTCCATTTTTGACTCCAAAACTGCTCTCTAGCCTTCCTTGGACATATATCACCTGCAAATCATGAAAAGCACTAATAAGAGCATTTTGTTATCATTTTTATCATCAAAACTACACAAGAAAGTGATTATTTAAGTCGTGATTATAGTCAAATTCACCTATTATCAAGGTGTCAAAATATAAAAAGTACACACATCAAGAATATAAATAAAGTCAACATATAATAAATACTCCCTCCGTTTCAATTTATGTAAACCCATTTGACTGGACACGGAGTTTAAGAAAAGAGAAAAGACTTTTGAACTTGTGGTGTAAAATGATGCACAAATATTTTATGTGGCTATAAATCATTGCATAAAGGAAAATTGTTTCTAAATAAGGAAATAGATCATTCTTTTTGGCACGGACCAAAAAGGAAATATGTTCACATAAATTAAAACGGAGGGAGTACATAAAAATAAAATTTGACCTAACTAAACAATTAAGATAAAATTGTATATACCACTCCACAGTTATAATGGAAGTCTTATGGTACGAAATGTTTTCTTAGAGAGTTAGAGTCTCACATTAATTGGTCCTAAGCTAAACACAAGAAAATTCAAGCAACACAAAGAGGCACATATGTTACTGCGAATTGATCTTGATAAATATCGTCATATTAATATTATTACCAGAACACATTTGTGATAAAAGGCAAATCTGTTACCGATTGACCGTTTTTGGGGAGAGATATGGAGAGTTTTTTAATTTAATAGAGAAGAAGACAATCTGACTCACACACTAACGGGACCAACACGCTGCTTCCTTTTACACAATTTCTCACCTCTTTCCTCCCAAAAATTATGTCTGCAGTCGATCCTTTCCTAAGTCTGAGCTTTATGTAAAATGAATGGATTAGCAATCCGGTATTAATAATGCATTGGCTTTATCTAATATTTAATTAGTAAAATATACATATTTTTCGAGATTTTAAATTTGAATGATTTTTTTTTACTTTTATATGTAATTTTAAAAAAATAAATATTTTTTGTTTATAACAACCCGCTAATGTTTAAACTTCAAATATTATTATAGGTATATAACAATCATTCGGTGTAACAACAAAAAAATATCGAAAGAAACAAGGCAATAATATAGAAGTTTGACGGTAGTTTGTAATATAAAAGTGGTTACTTATTAATTAAAAAGTGAATAAGATAAAAACATCTTCCTTTGTCCCAACCTACGTGATGCGCGTCAAATAATATTTTTTAACCATCAGTCTTGCCTTTTAAATATTTTAAACTATTAATTATTATCACTTATAGTATTTTTAAATATATAAATTATATTTTAAAAACCTGAAGAATCTATGTCTAAATTTGCGATAAAAATTGTAAGAAATTTAACTCTCGATATTTGAAATGCGTCACATAAATTGAAACGGAAGAAATATAAATTAGTTTTAGACAATTTAAAAAAAGTGATTTTTCAATAGAAATAACTTTTAAGCTAAAAAATAATAAGTTGGGGTTGCCCAACTTATTGCTTTTAACTTGTTTTGAAGAAAATTTTAACTTATTTTAAGTACTTTTAATTTTGTCAAATAATAAAAAAAACTAAAAAGAATTTAAAAAATAGATTTAACCAGCTTAAAAGTCGATCCAAACACCCTTTTGTCTATGGAGTAATTTTCTTAACAATAATTAAATTACCGGATTAAAGTGCAACTTGCAGAAGAGAGAACATGAGCGTGTCAGTGGTTTAGTAGAGTAATAAGTCCCACTATATATGTCATCACTATCTTATAGCAAATCATCACTTGAGTCTTTAGCTTATTAAATACTCTAAGCAAGTGCAACTCACTCTTATATATTCCCTTTCATGGGGTTTGATGGCTCTAAGGAGACAAATAACCTTCTTTTTAATTAACCTAAAAAACAAAGGTTAATTGGAGGTCATTTCAAGTTATATATATATATATATGGAACAGAAAGGCCAAGAAAAGGAAACGGGCATGCCAAAATCCATGAGCTATAATCCATCTCAAGTCCACCAACATGAATCTTCAAGTTTATCAGATACTAGAAAAAATGAAAAGGCAGGCAGTGGAAATGTCATTCTCATCCCTATCAAAACCCTAAATAAACACAATCACCATTCCCAAAATGGGCATAGCCAACTAAATTCACATCAATTACAAGAAGAAAGGGATCCAAACCTGGATCTTGATCCACTTACTGCAGCTAACAATATAGCACAACTACGACCACAATCGACAACCTCAGGAAATGGCACGACCACGACAAGCTCATCAGTTAGATACCGAGAATGTCTCAAGAATCATGCTGCAAGTACAGGAGGACATGTCCTTGACGGATGTGGCGAATTCATGCCAAGCGAAGAAGAAGAAGACAACCCACAAGCGCTAAAGTGTGCAGCTTGTGATTGTCACCGAAATTTTCACCGGAGAGAAACTGAGGCTGAGACGGAAATAGCTCGCGCAGGCACCCCATATTTTACATTCAATCCATCAATACATAGTAGCAGTTACTGCCACAATTATAACTACTCTCATAGTACCGGGCCACCAGTACTGATGATGACTTTTGGAGGGAATGCTGAATCATCAAGTGAGGATCTAAATTTGTTCAATTCTAATGTCGGAGGAGGACAAGTTGTAACGCACCCTAATTCGAACTCGAAGAAGAGATTTAGGACAAAGTTCACAGTGGAACAAAAAGAGAGAATGCATGAATTTGCTGAGAAGGTAGGATGGAGTATACAGAAGCAAGACGAACAAGAATTGCAACATTTCTGTAACGAAGTGGGTGTCAAGAGACAAGTTTTCAGAATATGGATGCACAACAGCAAACAAGCAAATAAGAAGAGACGAATGTAAGACATCATTACAGCTAATTAACCCTTGTTTTAAATCGAATTAGATTCTTTTGGGGACTTATTTCTTTGTGCATAAATCAAAGAGACAAGAACAAATCATATCTCGATATAATTTATGAACTCTAATTAGCTGCTTAATTAGATGGTTGAGTTGTAAGATCGTATTTTACCTCTTCCTAATCATAGAATCTCAGCACATGTGTGTTTAGTACTACGGAAGTAAATCTTTTTTATCCCAAAAGTGACTAAATTTTTGAAAAATATTTGTTAAGGGCTTGAGCGGAAATGTGAAAAATATCTTGTCACGACCCAAAATCCGTTAAACACCGTGATGGCGCCCGACACCTCTGTCAAGCAAGCCAACATTTAAGTAATTAATTAAACTCTCATTTTAAATATTTTAAAATTATTTTTTTTATACATTATACATTAAATAAGGAACTCCACAGGACAAATAATGATGTCTTTACAAAGTTTAATTGTTGAATAATCTCATACTCACCAAGAACCCGGTGTCACAAGTGCATGAGCAATCACTATGAGAAGCAAATGAAATACAACAACTGTCCGGAATACAAATTTGGAAAGAAAGTAAATACAGTAATCTGAAAGAGACTCTGTTGGCCGCGGGTCATATCAAGAGATACAGCTCACCTGAGTCTCTGTATCAACCATGCTGCTACGCCCTCTAGGCCACTAGAGATATATGTGTTTGTGCAACAAAAATGTACAACAAGCATAGCATGAGTACGAGAACAACGTGTACTCAGTAAGTATCCCGTCTAATCTGGAAGAAGTAGAGACGAGAGGTCGACTTCGACACTTACTAGTGGTCCAATAATAAAATATCAATAATATAACAAATCAAGGATTTATATAAGAGTAGTTGTAGCTTTATAGCATGAAGCAAGTAAGCATTTCTTTTATTAATAGGAAAGTTCCAGATTTATTTTCATCATTTATACATTTACCCTCAAGCCATGGAAACAATATCATCATTTATAAAGTTGCAAGTCAAGCAATACAAGCATGCGCAAATCATGACAAGGTCATATGACCCAATCTAATAATATTTAAACTGTGCACTGCCAGAGAGTCGCGCGAACCATAGATGCATCTATTTAATCTACTGAGGTGATCGGCCCGTTCCACAACAAATAAACACATTCAAACAGTAAAATCAAGAAGTCATCAAGGAGCAATTACTCAGGAAAAGGCAAATTTCTCTCTTAAAAGTCAAGAAAACGATGTCTAGCCCTTTTAGGAATTTATTTATACGCTCGATATGTTTAAGCATTTTTAAATTGAAAACAAGGTTGCAAATATTTCAAGTAAAGCATGCTTTTAGGTCCTTGACTACCCGATTTTAAATATAATATTATCTACGCACGGACTCTCGTCACCTCGTGTGTACATAGCCCCTACAAATAGGAGCACATATCTAATTAATTCACCTATGGGGATAATTCCCTCTTACAAGGTTGGAAATGAGACTCACCTCACTCTGACGTTCTGTAACCAGCATTACCACGCCCTTCTGAAGACTCAAATCGATGTATAACGCTACAAAACTAGCCAAATTATGCAAACCCATTAATATATGCTCAACTACTCATAATAATCCAATTTATAACAATTCATAACCCCAATCGAAAAGTTGATAAAAATCGACCTCGTACCCACGCGCCCGGATTCTGAAATTTTTTGAAGATAAAGTTTGCCCACAACCTCACAAACTCAAATATATAATTTACTCTCAATTTCGTGACCAAAATTTTGGTCAAAATCTAAAGATACCAATTTTCTAGGTTTTCCTCAATCTCCCAAATTTTTACTAATTTTCATGTTAAAATCTATACACAAGCAATGTATTTAACTCAAAACTAGTATAAACCACTTACCTCATGCTTGGTGGTGAAAATGGCGCCTCAAAGTTGCTCCAAAATCGGCTCCAATGGAAGAAAATGGGGTTGAAATGAAACAAACCCCCGATTTAAAGAACCTCACTATCTCCAGCATTTCCTCACCTGCGGTCACTTGACCGCTTATGCGGTTCCACAGGTGCGACCCCACTACCACATCTGCGGTCCTTCACCAGGCCCCTTCATTCCACTTTTGCGCTTCTTCTTTCGCAGGTGGGTTCCCGCTTTCCTAGCCTAGCCCAGCCACCTCCGCTTCTATGGTACCAAGGTCGCTTCTGCGGCACCGCACCTGCGGCCCCAACCTCGCAGGTGTGGGTACACCAGATGCCAGTTGTGTTCCTCCTTCTTCAAATTTCAAGTTTGATCCATCAACCATCCAAAATCCACCCGAGGCCTCCGGGACCCCGACCAATCATACCAACCAGCCCCAAAACATAATGTGGACCTGCTTGAGGCCTCAAATCATATCAAACAACGCTTAAACGATGAATTGCCCTTCAATCCAAGCTTAATAAATCTTAGAACTTCAAACTTCAATATTTGATGTCATAACCTATCAAATCACGTCTAATTGACCTCAAATTTTTGCACACAAGTTATTTTCGACATTACAGACCTACTCCAACTTCCGAAATCGGAATGCAACCTCGATATCAAAAAGTTCACTTCCGGTTAAACTTCCTAAAAAACCTTCAAATTTCTAACTTTCACCAAATGACTCCAAAATAACCTATGGACCTCCAACTCCACTTTCGATCGTGCTCCCAATCCCAGAATGACCATACGGAGCTATTCATGGACTCGGAATCCCAAATGGACATTGATAACACTGAAATGCACTTCAACCCAGACTTATGAGATTCTTCCAAAATGCTAACTTCCATATTAGGCGCGGAAATGCTCCCGGATCATCCAAAACCTGATTCGGACATACGCCCAACTCTAAAATCATCGTACGAACCTGTTGGAACCTTCAAATCCCGATTGTGATGCCGTTTACTCAGAAACCCAATCTTAGTGAATTCTTCCAACTTAAAGCTTTCGAAATGAGAATTTTCTCTCCAAATCAACTATGAACTTCTCGGGATTCTATTCCGACAAAGCATACAAGTCAAAATACCTGAGATGAAACTGCTCGTGGCCTCAAACTGCCAAACGACGCACTAGAGCTTAAAACGATCGGTCGTATCATTACATTCTATTCCACTTAAACATGCGTTCGTCCTCGAACATACTGAGACCTGTACTGGAGTTGTCCGAAATCACTGTTTAACACCTCGTCACCTACCTGTGCTACCACAACTCAGTTGAGCTCATTAGCTCGATCAAATCTGAAGATCTCCTATTTTATTTAGGCAAATGAGCCTTAGAGCCTAGTTTCAACATATGAAATTCTCTACCAGGTATGTTTCCTATTTATGAATACCGTATCAATCAATACACGATGTACCAAAACACGACTGCAAACCCTTGCTGAATTCTCACCACGCGCCACATCATACGCAAGATCATAATAACATTCTATGATCATAACAACCGATATTCCCCAAATATGATGCTCACAATGCACCTCAGGACATGTATAAGTCTTGTTCCAACTCTTACAATACCACCACGACGGAAGTGACGTGTAGAAATTCATAATCATCTGGCGAGTCAACAAATTATTGAGTCTCTACTCCTGACAAGAACCATTACCTCATTCTGAATGAAATGATGGTATTTGCTCTTTGGTATACTTCATATAATCCGATCGCACTGATTCTAGATCCAATAATCTTATCTCACCCAATATAAGCTACTTAGGCAATATGCCACCCCATACATGACCAGAAGTCTCACATGCTGCCACAATGTGCCAATAAGCTACAACTTGAATGGGATACATAAGGGAAACAAACTATGGAAGGGACCACTCAGCCTACGCAACTAATATGAACCTTCCTCGAAAAATGGGAAGCAAAACACAAAAAAATTAGAACATAGGGGAATGAATTCAATATCACACTGTTGCGGCGTGAAACCGGATCCAAACAACATACGACTCATATAAGGAGATACACATCGACCTAAATTGCTCTCTACTATAAAAAAAATTCAAATATTGGTCATGATCACGCTAAGTGCATAATACCATCCTGGGGAGACATATAGCGCCATAAGCTACAAAACTCAAGCACAACTGAGGCGTTATATATGATCTGAATCTGAAGATCCATCCTGCTCACAAAACATCATCGCTACGCATAACCTCAACACATAAAAAATTTACCAAGCTGTTTCTCAACTCATACGACACAATATAGACTTACATGAAATAGCCGACAGCGAGATAACATCTAACGTCCGAATACTCCTCCATGAGGAGTGTTATTCTGGAATGAACACATCTAGCCTGATATAGAGCCCATATTCATATTTAAATCCATCAACATACCTCAAGTCGATTCTTATCGCACCATACTAGGATAATAACCCTTTCAAGGGTCCATAAGTACCCTTTTTTCCTACAACTCGCAAGAACAACTATCATAACCGGAGTAAACCTCCACAGTCCACAACCCAGTATACCGAGTGCCATTCAGGCATAAATTCTCAAATTAGCCATATTACCATAATCTTCATACTTGGTTTAAATTTCCAATCAATCAAG
The DNA here is from genome assembly GCA_026770625.1 of Nicotiana glauca. Classification (NCBI taxonomy): domain Eukaryota; kingdom Viridiplantae; phylum Streptophyta; class Magnoliopsida; order Solanales; family Solanaceae; genus Nicotiana; species Nicotiana glauca. The sequence continues at coordinate 84,640 of MU788585.1, forward strand.
TCACTACATGTCACACTCATACAATCTTCTCGTGAGATACACTCCCATGACCTTCCACACCAGATAACAAGTCTGCACATCCATACCACCAATCGCACTAATGTTATAAAGCAAATCGAGAATCCATAACCAGGTTGGAAAGCCTCTTTCACAAAACACCGATCTCAGGTGACGTTGAAGACCATACCATCTTTCTCTAAACATTCAAACCCCTTTCCTACTCATCCGAGCTCGTGACATCCTTGCCAACACCGAACCGCAACCTCGATTCCTCACTTTATATTTTCAAATCGCTCACTGCAACTATCATGCGAATATAAGAATTTCATCATAACTCCTAAACCACTAATAGAGTATACACTTCATCATACAGAAACCTTTTACTTAACTCCTTCCAAGAGAACCATAACAATACACGAGTAACTCCTTATAACCGTAGAACATTCAAATCCTCAAGTAGTGGTCTAAACCACCATAACCTTTGGGATCCACCTACACAGGACATGCCATACTTGAATACTTCCAAATATAATCAATTATGGCGGGCATCGAGCCTCACACGTACCGCCACCACTATGCCAATTAAACCATAGCTGACCAATCTAACTTCTTCTAATTCATCCTTAACTTGCCTTAGAGATAATATTAGCTCCATTCCTTACATCACCAACCTAAATCCGCACTCATCTTGAGTGACCCCATTCCATGAGACCATATTGTCTCCAAACCCGTGAACTGTTTCCTACCCTCCTTGCACGTACATTCACATTTTCAACTGATGCACCCATTCTGATAATTACTCTATGAATCCGAAGTCTTTTTCTTTTTTTCCTCCCGATGCTACACTACAAGTCAAAAACATCATAGATCATTCTGAGCCTCTTATCATAATCTGCTATAAAAGCTTGATTCTTAACCATATTGCGGGCTTGAATCCTTAGCCACCACATTTTTAACCTTTGAATTCACTAGGACCGTTGTTGAGAGTCACCCACTCTGGCTTGGTCCCGAATATAATCGATTCTAAGGCTCTGTGGGCACATGGACACGCATCTCCATGGAGCGCCCGATTGAATCACTTCCTTATAAATCACCTCCGTACGAAACACAAATCCCGAGTCTTCCCAAAGCCGGAACATGAGCCAGTAAGGCCAACTATAGCGCATATTTACCAATTCCTTTGCTTAAATTACCACTTATGTTCTTTTCCCTTAGCCAAAATAACTTACCGATACGCAGATTACCTGAAACCTCACAAGAAGATAACCATACAACCCAATCATAGGTAGTGGGACTCTCCCACTTAGCTTGAAGCCACCATTACACAACTCTAGAACCCAACAAGATTCTTTCTTCATTGTTGACATGATCTAGCACAACCAATCCGCCAAATTCCTCGAAATCTTTCTGTAAAACCCTTTATGAATACTCTGAATCATTAACCACATTCACATGGTCAATATCTTTACTGTATAGCTAGTAGAATTCTTTGCAGAAGCTTCACCAACCACACGACCGCTGATCTGCTCACAGGAGATAGCCCACTTATGGAAATTACATGCTGACATCTTCCAACGACACTGCATGGGGTAAAATCACTATGACATCTATAACACATCATGATCTCATGCTTATTCGCCAACTACACTAGTCCGTTCTCTTCTTATGGACACCAACTAAATACACGACAAATATCTTCCAATTCAAAATCATGTTGTATCCTTCTTCACATCAAGCAACTCCTTTCTGTTGTATCAAATCTCCCGCCGTATAATGGGCGATATTTCAAGTCAAGTCCGAAAACCCAGTCACTGTCCACCCTAAATCCCAATTCACTCTAGATCTTTTCTCCGGGTGTGTAGTTATCCTGCCACTGATCCCATATGCTACTCTGCCACTCTCCCACTTTGGTAAAACTCACTCCTCTAAGCAACTGCTCGACTCCTGTTTTCCACACTAGGCCTTCTAGAAGTTTAATCACCACAAGAGACTCCCCACGTGTCCTTCCTCATCCTTCGCTGCCCAGTTGTTGCCTTAAATAAAAATCTATCTCCGTAGCACCTGAGTCAATAGATCACTACTAACTTTAAACCCTTCCAAAGATCGTCTTTCTTGAGCCGTCAACATTAGAAATACCGATTCGATCATGAACCACCGCACACTGCGATCTCTAATAGTTGTTCCATGATATTATTTCACAGTACCCCGCCCAAAGGTAAATTGAATAAGATCATAACACCGACAAACTTAACACATTCAATCGAGGACAACGACACCACGTCGCAGATGAAAATTCCACCGCACTTGAAAATACCAAGTCTCATTATTCCATCAACCCAACCTGAACATACAGGGTACGATTGTCTTTCCTTTCCGGAAATAAAACACTGAATATCTGAATCGTGCATTGATTAAACCTCCCTTCAAGTCATTCACTACCCCGACACGTAAGCAAGCATCCTTCCATCACATCAATTTGCCCGATAACCGTTCATAAGCATCATAACAACTTGTGCATAGCCTCAAAGCTCTCAAAAGTATAGCTACTGAGCTCAAATGACAAAATATCTTTCCGCAAGGCGACGACAATAGCCCCAACAACCACGTAGGGAGAAACATCCCGCACCACACCTGTAGTACCATTATAATTCCTCAATTCTCGGTCGATAACAAGCGACTTACGTCGCATAAGATTGAGTAGGAAAGAAACAAAGGCATATGCCTCAAAGGAATCAAATGTCAAGATGAGGAATCAAGAAGCCTAACAGTCCTATAGCCTCTCTGAGATAAGCACAAAAGTCTCCGTACCGATCCGCGAGACTCTACTAGACTTGCTCATGACTTGTGAGACCTAAGGGAACCTAGTGCTTTGATACCATGTTGTCACGACCCAAAATCCGTTAAAGGCCGTGATGGCGCCGAACACATCAGTCAGGCAAGCCAATATTTAAGTAATTAACTAAACTCTCATTTCAAATATTTTGAAATCATTTCTTTTATACATTATACATTAAATAAGGAACTCCACAGGACAAATAATGACATCTTTACAAGGTTTAACTGCTAAATAATCCCATACTAACCCCAGAACCCGGTGTCGCAAGTGCTTGAGCAATCACTAGGAGAAATAAATGAATTACAACAACTGTCCGAAATAAAAATTTGGACAGAAAGTAAATACAATAATCTGAAAAAGATTCTGCTGACCGCGGGTCGTCTCGAAAGATGCAGCTCATCCGAGTCTCTGCGTCAACCATGCTGCTGCGCCCACTAGGCCACTAGAGATACATGTGCCTATGCAACAAAAATGTTGTAGCATGAGTACGAGAACAACGTGTACTCAGTAAGTATCACGTCTAATCTCGAAGAAGTAGAGACGAGAGGTCGACTTTGACACTTACTAGTGGTCCAATAATAATATATCAATAATATAGAAAATCAAGGATTTATATAAGAGCGGTTGTAGCTTAATAACATGAACCAAGAAAACAATTCTTTTATTAATAGGAAATTTCCAATTTTTTTTATTCATTTATACATTTACCTCAAGCTAGGGAAACAACATCATCATTTATAAAATTGCAAGTCAAGCAATACAAGCATGCGCAAATCATGTCGAGGTTGTACGACCCGATCCAATAATATTAAAACTATGCACTGCTAAAGGGTCGAACGGTGCGAACCATAGGTGTATCTATTTAATCTACTAAGGTGAACGGCCGGTTCCACAATAGATAAACACATTCAAACAGTCAAATCAAGAATTCATCAAGGAGCAACTATTCAGGAAAAGGCAAATCTCTCTCATAAAAGTGAAGATGTCGATTATGAGCACGTGATTTTTGCCCTAAGCAAATTATTCCTAAAAAAATACAACCAAAATGATTTTTTTAATTTTGTTGATATTTGTGGCATTTTTGTGTTAATTAGTGGCATAATAATTTATATTAAAATAATAATAATAATAAAATAATATAATATAAAAAATATGCATATGCATTAGGGGTTTAATTTTATAATTTTAGTATTAATTCATTTTTAAAACAAATTAAAGAAAAGTCAAAAATAGCATTTTTGTGTTTTAATTAAAAAATTACTCTAAAATAGATATTAAATAAATTTTAGAAATTAATTAGTTTAACAATTTAATAAATCAGAAAAGAAAAATATAAAAGGAAAAGAAAAATACAAAAAAAAATACAAAGGAAAAATAAAATACAGAAAAATACAAAAAATAATAATACAATACAAATACAAATAAAGTGGGCTAATACAAGAATTATACCAAATTAATAGCCCAAATAGATAGTACCCGCCCAGGCCCAAAGAGGAATTACCCGATCTGCCCAGGGGATTCAAAACGACCCCGTTTAAGTGCAAAGAGATTTGGACCGTTGAAGTATTAATAAAGAAAATGACGGCGTATTGTAACAATAATCCAGGCCGTTCATTAGGTTGATCTAACGGAAAAAAATGAATTTTTCATTTAAAGCAAACGATGCCGTTTCAAGGTTTAATGAATCTGAGCCGTTGATCTATCTGATCTAACGGTTCACTATTCACAAAGGTCTTTTAATATATCAAAACGTTACACCCCTAAGTCATTTTATCTCCCCTTCTTCCCCAACCAAACCTTAGCCACCCTTTAATTCTCTCCATAACCCCGCCGGAACCCTATTGGCAGGAGACGCAACCTAAGCCAACCACCACACCCTTAACACCACAGAGCCGTCGTGACCTCCTCTTTCTACCCCTCTACTTATTTTTCCTCAAATAATTCCCAATGTCTTTGAATATCCAATTTAGTGTCGCCGGAATCCTAGTTCCGGCGAACACTACTTCATTTAAATCATGCCAAAGTCTCATCAGAGGCACCCCTTGACGTCCTAAGCCCTTTTCTGAAACCCTCAAACCCTAAAAACCACTGAAAAACCCAAACGTCCAAGAAAAAGTCTGCCAGTTCAAGAAAATCGCCAAGGCTTTCTAAATATCAGAAGAACCTGAAGAAAAGAAGGAAAAGATAATAAAAAAAAAAAAAAAAAAAAACTGCCTGAGTAAATGGAAGACAAAGAAAGCTAAGTTTTCCTATTTCTTTTTCTATTTTTGGTTTTTCGTTTATTTGCATGTGTTTTCTTCTGTCTCTGATTCTTAATATTTTTAGACTTTCTGATTATTACTTTTAATTTTGTTCGTTAAAATTGATACTGTTTTGAAACTAAAAAGAGATAAAAATCTTAATAAATAATTTTTTGATATTAGTCTTAGGATTAAATAGATTTTGATAACTTTTCAATATTATTGATTTTTGTGTTGATTGTTTTGAAATTGATATTGATAATGAATAATTTGATTAGAAATTAGGGTTTTAATAGAATTAATGATTAGATTTTTTGATTGGTTTTTAGAATTTTCGATTCTGATTATCACTAGTTCTTAAATTTGATTCTGAAAGCTGTTTAGAAATAATTTTGTTTTGTTATTAGTTTGTTATTAGAATTGAATTGTTAGTTTAATTTGATTCGATTGGTTATAACTGTTTCTGAAATTAATCAATTTAATGGGGGTAAAAAGGTAAATGATAATAGGGTTATTTGGTGAATTCAAGTCCTATTCAGGGGCAATTTGGGGTACAATAAAGAGTTTAAGTGTAATAAGTCTTAGGAGGTAGGGGTATTATGGGCATAATAAAAGGGCAATCCAGTGAATACTGAATAGAAGTGGGGGCAAAAGGGGAAACACAGTAGAATAGAATATTCTAGATAGGGAAGCAGGGGTAATTCTGCATAAATAAGGGGTAATAATCGATTAATTAATAAAGAATATGGATAAAATTGAAATAAAAGGGGGACTATTGGATAATTTCTGAAGTTTTGAATTTCCCTCCCTTCAAACTCTATAAATAGGCCTCCATTGGCCTCTTTCAATAAGTTTGGGCAATCTGAAATATTCCTGAAAACATTTGAGCAATTCTAAGTCTTCCCTTTAGAAATTCTTCATTTTCAAAATTCAAAAATACCAAAAACAGTAGTAAATCAAAAACTGCATTGTTTCAGTAGTTTAAATTGAAGATTGTGGATTAATTCTGTTGTGATTCTGGAGGTTAAATTGCTGCGAGAGTGTCGTTTGAGTCTGTGTACTCATTTGATTACGATTTGGTTGGTTTAAATCTGGTGTGCTGAAGCTGTACCTGTTGATCAGTTCCTTTTGTTATTGCTGTTACTGATCCTTGCTTTGTTCAAATTGACATAGAATCTTATTGATCTCCTTATATTTCCAGGTACAGCTCTATTACCTGCTGATGTAATTCAAGTCGACGAAGATGAAATAAATGTTTATGTGCCATTTCAGTTTGTTTTTT
>MU788586.1:4424-25297 GCA_026770625.1 Nicotiana glauca
TTAAATGGAACGACATCGTATAGGGGCTAATTGAATCTGAGCCGTTGGTTCATTTGATCCAACGGCCTCAGATCTTCAAAAGTTTTTAAATACACAAAACATTACATACACATTTCATATTACACCCTTCGTCCATAACTTCAAACCCTAGCCGCCTTAGGATGCTCTCAACCATCGCCGGAAACCTACCAGCGGTGGAATACCACCGTTTCTGATAGAACCTCCATTAACACCCCACAACCTCCTCTGCCTCCTCTTTCACCCTATCTAAGTAGTTTCCTTCGAATAAGCCCGAAAATCCTCAAATCTTGCAAAAGGTGTCGCCGGAACCCTACTCCGGTGAACACCTTCGTTTCAAAAATCACCCTGTACATCCCCAGAGTACCTAGCTTCGTGTTCTAAGAGTCTTTTCTATTAAAAGAGACTCAACAAGTCTTCCTGAGAGCAAAAAATCCAAGAAACGATATCCTGAACTTCGAAGGTCTTGAAAAAATCAAGAAAGATGAAGAAAAGGAAAACAGAAGGAAGAAAGAAAGAAAAGAAAATAAAAAGAAGTAAAAGCTAAGTTTTCTGAACCCTTTTGATTTCTGATCTTTCTTACTTGTGATTGCATGGCTATAATTTCTCTTCTCTGAATAATTCTTGGTCAAAAATCGTATGTTTTGTTGTTCATAATTGTCACACTTAGATTTTTAGGGTTTTAATTGATAAAATCTAATTAATAACTATGTTTTCTATTAATTAGATTCTACCTCTATTTAAATGCTCTCTTGAATCTCATTAATTGATTACTTAGATCCTGATTTGATTTTATCTATGAAACTGACTATTATTTGGTTAATTTTGTAAATCAATTTTGACTTTGACTTCTGGGTGTTTGATTAATAATAGGGTTAAAAGGGTAAATAAGAGAAAAGACAGGATTAAATGGGGAAGGCTAATGGGTATGCTGTAATAAACCTAAGAGGGTGAGGGTACATTTGGGAATTCTGCCTGGTTCACGGGTAATTAGATAAAGGATAAAGGGTATTATGGGAATAACAAAAGGGCAGTTGGGTGAAAATTGAAAGCAAGTGAGGGTAGTTTAGACAATTAAAGGCTATGGAATAGGGTAGATGCCACTAGAATCTTCTAGAAAGGGTTCTAGTGTATTTTCAAATAAAATTAGTGTAGTTCTCTAAAAATGAATCATAAGAGGAGGGGTAGAAACTTAGAATATTTAATTCAAAATTTCCTCCCATTTTGTTCTATAAATAGGCCTCATTAGGCCACTTTTAAAAGGGTTTTTTTTTAAAAGGTCTAATAATCGGAAATCCTTCTTATCTCTGCAATTTCATATATTATAGTTTCATCTTTAGAAAATTCTATAAATCCTATAATACTATTGTTCCATTGGTTCCTGCTCGAGTTCAAGTTGAAATTCTCCTAAATTTTGGCATTTTGTCTATTGATCCGTGCTTTACTTGGACTGGATTTGATTGTTGAAGCTGTGTTAACAAGTTGTTCTGTGTTGCTGTGGTTATTGATCCTTATTTCTGCCTAGTTTTCTCATTGATCTTCTACTTCCAGGTACACTTCTAAAAACTCGAAGATGTAGTCATAAAGTATGAAGATATGAAGTGTTCGATTGATGTCATTAGTCTATTGATTCTGCTTATTTTGTCAATGTAGAATTAGTTAGATTCATTTGTATTCATTAGGTGTGAATCGTATGTATAATTGGACTGTTGGACTGTTGGACTCGAACTATTGATTTTTTAGTAGCTTAGTTTAATTACCATATAGAAATCACATGTGAAGTGGATTAGCAGTAAAACAGTTACATTACATTAGGGATTAGAAAAATTGAAAACAATGTTAAAAGCTGTTTTGGTTAAGATTTTTGAATCTTCAGTGGTTACGAACCAGTAAGATGTAATGAAATTTTGAAAAATTCATTTGTTATCCTTAGTTTGTGTTAGCCAGTTTTAATACGTAAAAGCATGTGTTCATCAGATTCAAATTTTGTTAATTAATACGATATGCTCAGATTAATTCATGTTATAAAAAATTGTAATAAGTTTTCAATAACGAATATAAAATAACTGCTTCAATATGAACGAAATTTGTACTTCAACTTGAGTATGTTTTCTGTAGTTTAGCTTTAGTATTTCCAATTGATCAAAAGCGGCAATTCAATTCTGTATTTGAACATGTACAATTTCAATTGATAATAATAGTAGAAATCTATTTATAATGATAGTTAATATGTGAATAGTTTAATAACAAATGTAGTTAATTTGAATAGGCGAAAATAGTAATGATCAAATAGGAATGCAGTGCTATTGCATTGATTAATTTCTGGTAATATATAGCAACTACAATAACCCTGTAAATCCATTACTAGATTAGTGATCACATTTGTGCCTGTTTCTGGATTCACGTTAGTAACATGGACCTGACTCAGGCAGAAAGGCTCATAGCCAGTAGCAATAGCTTCGTGGCCTATTTGAATGAACCAACGTGTATGAACTGGGCTAGAATGAGTCCTCGCGCACAGCTGTGCTCTGTTTCTTCACTGGCCCGATTTCAAGGCCCAAAGCACACGAAGGCTTGAACATAAATAAAATAAAAAACACAAATCACAGTTAGGCAGAATTATTTGGTACTTTGATAAGACAAAAACAGTAGTAGAAAATGTAGCACACCTTAGGCTTGTCTTAAAATAAATGAGATGAGCCTCGTTTAAGAATAAAAATGTACGGGGCCCTCAATTAATTGTTATAAAACACTTAGATTTGGAAGGACCGTTTAGCAAATTTCACGGTCTTTCCCAAAGTTAACAAGACGTTGATACTTTAGGCGCGATTTATAATACACATCCTCAAGTATGGGTGCACATTTATGTGACCCAAATCTAAATCTCAACGAAGTCGAAATGTATTGAAAGCCACAGGCGTATTAGTACGGTGTGGCCCGAAATGCATTTTCACGACGTTGCAATTCTTTAAAAATGATAAAGTGGAATATTAATAAAGGCACGTAAAAATGGAACATATAGAGAAATCAGATAAAAATACAATAGTTGAGCGACCGTGCTAGAACCACGGAATTCGGGAGTGCCTAACACCTTCTCCCGAATTAATAGAATTCCTTATCCGGATTTCTGGTTCACAGACTGTAACAGAGTCAAACTTTCCTCGGTTCGGCATTAAACCGGTGACTTGGGACACCATTATCTTCTCAACTGGCGACTCTGAAAATTAAAATAAACTAATCCCGTTCCGACTGTCCTTAAATTGGAAAAACTCCTTCCTCTTATTATATCCCTTTCCGGGGTGTAAATAAATATGAGGCTCCGGTAAAAAGGAGGTGTGACAGCAGCTTCTGGATGTAACTCTATGACCTGGGTGCTTAAATTTTCATCTTCGGGCACAATCTAATATCTTCCCAATTGCCTCAAGACCCTCTGCGGTGCATATGGATGAATACTCCTTACACCCATTATCCTCAGATAACCTTTGGTAGCAATCATGTATATGGCCTCTGTCCTCGGGGGCCATCCTATAGTCAACTCAACCTGACCTGCTTTGAGAGCTTTCAAATAAGATACCCATGCTTCAAACCCTTCTGGCACGTTGTAATCCTTTACCCTCTCTTCGTAACTGGTGATGAAGTTATCTGGGCTCGAGCCATAACTCATGAATCTGGGGTGATGGCGAAGATGCTCGATCAACCACATTTGTAGAAGGATATTGAAACCCTCAAAGAATTTAGCCCCGACTTTGCATAAAGTCAACACTCGATAGATAGCCGCCAGTACCAATGGAGCAAGTGTATAATCTTCCCTGATAGTGAGGATTTGTGCGATTCTAGCTATACGAATATCAACTGTCCTTTTCTCATTTGGAAAAACCATAATTCCCAGGAATGCCACAATAAATGCAAACCGATGATGAATTTGCCAACGACCCTTATCTTTCTTGTTGCTCAACCTCTTTTCATGTGTTTCAAAACGGACAGAGTGCCCGAACCTAAAGTATAAGAAATGGAAAGCACAACACCCGTTGCTTACACGGTCTTTCTTCGTTTGTTTACTGATATTCAGGAGGTCAAAAAACTTGTGCACCGACGGCTCTTACTGATATAAGTTGTTGCTTCCTCCAATCCCGTCCAAACTCAATGTACCCAGCCATTTCCTCCAAAGTAGGGGTGATCTCAAAGTCTGAGAAATGAAAAATATTATGGACAGGGTCCCAGAAAGTTATCAGAACCTTGATTAGATCGTCCCGTAGTTTAATCACAAAGATGTTTATAAGAGCGCCCAACTGCTTTTTCACCCATTTCTGACCATCTTCATCTAGATCATTCCAGCACATACGCAAGTGCACCTAAGCCTGCTCCCTGATCACTTCTAGTGAATCTTGGATAGTATTCATTTGTTCATGTGGAAGGTTAAGGTTAGGGTTGACTCTAGTGGACCCTTTTGAAAAATAGGTTTCCAATTTATATACGAGAAATCAAAGAACCATGATCCCTACCCTTATATGCCAATTTTAGCCAAATGACTATTTTTTTGTAAATGTGGCCCCTTCCCAATTCCACACGAATTTAGAGGCCAGGGAAGACTATTTTATGACACTTTGCAGACTAATCCAGTCTTTTACAAAAATATCCCTTCGACAACTGAAAATACTCTAAGGCTATCTCGGTAAGAACGGTTTAAAACATTGCCGAAGCTGAATCGGTTTATTTTAACCAAAACTACATTTACTCGACCACTGACTCTTTTTTTTCTCTTTTTCCAAAAATAAGGCCGAACCTTATGTAGGTTGCCTACGTATCCCACATCCGGTGAGAATCAGACCTGCGTAGTTCGATCAACTTTGACTCTTTTTTGAAATAACTCATTTTGAAAAATTTTGGCAGAGTTTCAGGATATTTTCAAATATTGGGTTTTTCTTTAGAACCAGGTTTTATTTCTTCCTTACATCACTCTTGGTTTTTCCTTTTTTGCTTTATTTTCCCGACCCGGTCAGCATGCAAGCCGAAACATGATATGCTCAAATTACACTTTTATAAATTGTGTAAGGCGGTCGATGTCAAATATAATAACCTAACAAGGTTGGGGTCGAATCCCACAGGGAATAGGTGTGAAAAGGTTACTAGAATAGTGTGTTGCCCGACTAACGTCGTAATTCTATCCGGTTAATAGTAATAGGAGTGCAGATTAATAATGACAAGAGTATGAATTTAGTTTGTTTTGAAGTGATAACTAACTGGAATATTGACAAAGTAATTAATAGGATTAAAGAAACCAAGGTTGTGTCCCCTTTAATGAAATGTAATGCTATCGGCGTTAATATGATATATTTCTAATGGTCGGTCCTTTTGATATGCAATTGATGTCTAAGCGACTACCCAATATTTCCCAATAGTTGGATAGAATTTCCTCTTTATAATTTTCCCAAATGTAAAAGAGTTGTAATTAATAACAATCAATATATGCCAAATAAAACCCACTTATCCCTAAGCGATTTTATTAAACAAGGTTTAAAGCCTTGAGTCTTTGATATTTACTTCTACCAAATTCTAACCCACTTTCCCAAGTAAAGTAGAATTTAATGGCACTTGTTAATGTTTGCAACCACCAACAATAAATGAAGCACGAGAAATAAATAAATATTAACCAACCATTATATGTATATTCAATGTTAAACACCCATTAACATAACACCCATTTCGGGTCCACAACCTTAGTATTTAAAGTTAGCCACTCATGCTACAATACAAAATCCAAAGAGTATTTAATGTCATAAAAGCTTACAAAGTAGAGAATCTTCACCCCAAAAGCTTCCAAAAGTGAGGAATATTAATGTCTTGGAATGTAGTGCAAAGACTAGACAAGATGAGCCCACAAAGACATCATAAAACTATTTATAGTGGGCTCAAAATTGGGACAGAAAGCGGACAAAAATGCCCTTTCAGCTATGATATGTGATCGCATTAGTGTCGCAGAGCACGTATGCGGTCTGCATCTTGATCATCCTCACCGCAGAATGGGACCCTATTTTACAGGTCTTCATCGCATTCTAGTTGTGCGGATCGCATTGCAGAAATGCGATCGTTTCGTCGCATTTTCATCATTCAGTGACCTTCATGGTTGGTTTGCAGTTGACTCTGTGGCTCGCATGTTGGTTCTGCGGTCGCATAGTGGACCGTATTCTTGACTTGAAATTTATCCCAGAACTCTGCTTGTGTATGCGATTTGGCGTGCACTCTGTGGCTCGCATGTCTGATCTGCGATCGCATAGTGAGTCGCAGACCAGCTTTCTTGCTACATTTTTCTCTTTTCTTGTCCTTTTTCTTCCATTTCCATGTTCTTGGATCCTCGGTCTTTATGCACTGTAGAAACGACAAAACTACATAAGTAACGGAGATAATTGCATTAAAACAAGCTAAAATCTAAGCAATTAGTATTGAAATGTGCCGAAATTCTCCGGCACATCAACACCCCCAACTTAAAATCTTGCTTGTCCTCAAGCAACTAAAATAAACTTAGCCTATTCTAGACTTTATTTACAAAGCATGAAACGATAATGACTACGGGTGGTGTTCATTGCTAGTACTTCAAGCATGCATTTACAATTGTTTTACCCTTCCTGAACTGATAGTATATACATGGAAAACTAATCAGCTTGTGAACCCTGAGCCTTAGACATTCCGACAAAATGTTACCCTCAAGTGAGTGCAATTGCATTTGACTCAAAAGCCTAACATTTGTTTAACTCCACAGTTCATGTACCCTCACTAGAAAGAGGGTCCCAAAATCACAATATTCACAAGGACAACAAAAAGGGACATTTTACAAATACACTCACTCTCCGCAAGAACTTCAAGTGCTACAACATTTCATACCATAAGCTTGCCCTTATTTTAATTCATCGCTTATTCAAGATTGTTCGATTGAAGGTCCAATAAGGACTTTTTGAGCTTGTAATGTAGGTTTAGGCTAGGGTTGAATGAGCATTTGGGTACGAGTGACTTCACCCTCCTTGAACACTACTCACATTGTTTCATTCTTATGCACTTTGCTTCTTTTCAAACCCCCATAGCTTCACTTTCATCTAGTTTCCAATATAGAACAACCTTACCTACCTCTTCTAATTGTTATTCGAGGTTCCATACTTTACATACATCTACATGTTTTCTCTCTTTTTTTTTTACACAAATCTTTCTTCTTCTTTTTTCTTTTTGGAGCTTGAATAATCTAAAACAAACACTTTTGAGGCATGTGGTCCTAACTCAACGTACAACCTTACCAACCTCCACTATGACACCACCCCCAACTTAGGCTTATAGACTCATTCTCAATGTTCAAGGAGGGACGGGTTCAAGAGAGGGGATTATTTCTCAAAAAGGGGAAAGGTTTGTAATGAGTTGGCCAAAGAAAAGGCTTAAAGGCTCAAATTGGCTGCTAGTGGTATTATTTATGTACAGGTCGGCTTGAAAGGCTACAGAGGTCTAGTTAATAATACAAAGAATGCCTATGATCATCCCTCCAACCAAACATATTGTCATTAGCATTGAAAGACCAACCGGGCAAGTTCTGGATGACAGAAGTACACACAAGAATTGTATACACACGGGGAACTCACACTCACATGGAACATGAACTGTTTCACTCACGTAGTTTGACGCTTTCGAGTCAACACTTGGCACTCAACGCTTTCATCATAGGCACATGTTCACACAGTTGATCTTTTTTTTATATAAACATGTGGAAGGGTATATGCTATGTACAGAAGCACATGCTTGATACTAGGCAATTACACCAAACCAGTCAATATGATTCATAATTGCTATTTATGGACACTACTATGAACACAAAACAAACACTACTATTAACATATACATATTTCATAACACAACTTATGTACCGAAGTCATACTTATATATACAGAAGACAAAATACTCATAAGTACATGAGTTTGCAATTTCCAATATCATAAAAAAAATATAAAAATATCTACAATGCTACCCTCCACCCCCAACTAAAAACATGCATTGGCCCTAATGCATAAAAAATAGAGAGATGAGTTTGGGGGGGGCTCCCTGGGGCACACTAAGTGCTATGAGAGTCAGTAGTTGGCTGCATGCTGGAGGGGTCACCCTCGGATGTGGCAGCTGGAACCGATGACAGTACGGTCTGAGAGGTGACCTCCTCTGAAGGAATAGTACCCTCAGGCTGGCTCATAGCAGGAGTGGCTACTGGAGATGGAGGTGGAGCTGGTGGTGGAGCCTGAGAGCTGCTGGATGCACCCACTGATGATGGGGTAGCTAAAGGAGTTGTAGGAGTAGCCATGTCTACTAGAGACCGCTGGATTGCTGTCTGCATATCTTCTTGTTCCATCTCTGCAACAGCGGCCTCCTCAATAACAACATCCTCGACAGAGGCATCTGCAATCTTCTTTCCTTTATCTTGAGGCCCATCACCGCTTGAATATCCCGAACTTTCCTCCTATGCACTCCCATCTTCCTCCTCATCTTCTGATTTTCCAGAACCTCCAGACTCCTCCCCAGAAGGGATCTCAATATGTGCTGGAGGAGGGGCAGTATCAGTCATCAGTGCTGAGAAAACAAGGCCTAAGTCCGGAGGTACTGGGCCTACAGCTTGGTCATCGTTATTGGGAAGGAGGGATGACAGATCGAACTCCAAGTTTTGCATTTTTTGGAGTTCAGTCTTCATAGAAGCAACCTCCTTCTTGAGGCCAGGCAATCCACTAACTTCCCCCACTCTATTTTCTCCATCCGCAACTCAAGTTGCTGCAACCGATCCTTATACTTTGATTGTCGCTGCTGAAGGTCTATCACTGAGGCTTGCAGTGGAGTCAGGGCTTGTTTTAAGAGAGTTGGCAAAGTCTTCAAAAGCTGGTCTACCTTGGCATTGGCGTACTAAGCCAATAGACCAAGCTTTGAGACAGCAGGAATGGCCGTAGCGGGCTGGACAGTGGTAGATTTAGGAGTAGGCTCGGAGGTGGAGGATGCTGCCACAGTAACCTAAGGGGTGAGAGTGGGCTGGGAAGCGGAAGGCTCTTCCGTAGTCTATTCCTGAACTGGAATGACCGGTGGGATAACATCATCACTAAGTCTGGTAATATCAATGACCTGTGTTTCCTTCCCAGTTTTGTCTTTGCGCTCATCTACAGGAACTTGCACGGCTTTGCATAGGGTTGTGATTAGAGAAGGGAACGGGAGTGAATTAGCAGACTATGTGACCCGAATCCCTATCTCTTGGAATATCACAGCTCCAACATCTATTTTTATACCACTCATAATGCATGCAATGAGAAGCGCCTTCGCAATAGATATTTCAGTCTCGTTTCGAGTCGGTATCAATCTAGAAGTGAGAAAACTGAGCCAGAAGCGACCGTCTCTTGAAAAACTCTCCTTGTAAATCTTCTGCCTAGGGTTGATCCAGGCAGGGGTCCCCTTTGCAATAACTGAGGCAATCCACCCTCGCTCACTTTCTTTGTTTGCCAATTTTTCTTTATACTCTACTATGCCGGGACTCCAGTCTGGGACATATAATTCGTTTATGGCACCTATGTGGCACAAAACCGTTTGCCCTCGAACAAGCACTTCATCGGTGAACACTCTGTTGCGTTTATGATGCTTGGTTCTGGAGGCACCATACGAAGCGTAAAATTCTCGGACAAGGGATTCATTGAACTCAGTAGGTGGCTCAGTGAAGGACTCCCACCTTCTCTTCTTTATGTTCTCCAATATATGGGGGCACTTGTCTTTCAACCCATTTAAGCTCAGTTTCTTCTCAGGCAGGAGTTTGCGCTTGATGAGCCCTTCCCTATACAGTTTCCTGGAGCCTTCTACCCCCCAGCGGAGCTGGTAGTCAGCAGCTTGTTTCCTCCTAGCCTCAGCCACGATGTCAACCTTCGGCAAGAGCACCTCCTCATCATACTGGGAGGGGCGTGGTTCATCAGACTCTGTCCTTAATCACTTTTCTTTTGGTGTGGGACGACTGGAGGATGGCCTTGTTAGGGCATGCTTTTGTCTGGGAGCCATACTTGCACAAGGATGAAATGTGTGTGACCACAGAAGCACAGTGGAGGAAAATACAAAAAAATTAAATGAAAAAGCTCAAAATACGGTGTGCTCTGCGGTCGCAAAACCACAATGTGGACCGCAGAGTCATCGCAAAACTGATGGCCCAAAGTGTGTTCAATCTGCGGTGGATTATGTGGTCGCATAACCACTATGTGAACCGCATAGCCATCGTAGACTGGACTTGCCCACAACATGTATCACTAAAAGCGATCGCATATATCAGCGCAAGGTAGAGAATGCGACCGCAAAATGGCCGCAAAATGCAAGTCTCGGAAACTGGGACTTCTGTTTAAGTTTGTGGTAGGTTTGCGGACCGTATGTCAATTATGTGACCACAGACCCACCGCATTTCACCATCCCCAACAGCAAGGTTGGGGTTCAATTGTGCGGTTAAAATGTGGACCGCATTGCAATTATGCGACCACATAATGACCGTATTTCACCATCGTCCTCAGAGTACCTAGGGTTTGTTTCTGCGGCCAAAATGTGGACCGCATTTTCAACATGCGGACCGCAGATGTCATCTTCTACACAGGTGACCGTAGCTTACAACAATGACGATCTTATTTTTGCTCTACCCCTTACCCCCAAATCATACTCAACCCAAAGCGACCGACATCACAGGGAAACAACTACACAAACATCTACACAATTTTGCACATGAATAACCCGACAAAAAATACAGAAACTACAATGTAACATAAAAAAAATATAAAATGAGGGAGAAACGTGTGCATACCAGTGAAGTTTGATGGTTGGGACACTGAGTGTGACAATTTTGAGTCCTTTGTTTGAATCTTGATGACTTTTCGTGTTCTTCCCCTCTTTTCTTTATTTTTTTTTCGTTTTGTATTTTTTTTGTTTTAAGTGAGTGAGAGACGAGAGAGATATGCGACGTACCTTGTCCATTCTGCGAAAGAAGGGACGCCGCATAACACACAATGTGATTGCATATGTGTTACGCGGTGAAGTTAAAGACCGAACTGAGAGGAGGCAAATGCGGTGCAAATTACGGTTGCATAGGTGAAATGCGGACCGCATTATGCACCACTACACCGCATTTCTGACCTCCATTTTAACCAAACGTTCTGCTCAGGTTTGCGGTCCGCATTGTGATAATGTGACCGCATCTGTGCAGCACATACTTCACCTATTGGTTTTTCTTCCCTTTTCATGCATCCTTACCACATATTGAGATCTTTTGAACCCCCTGCACTCTAACACACACTTTAAATTGCTCAACCAAATCTATCTAAAAAAATGAAGAATTCAAAAATTCTCGCCCAGATCTACCTTTACGTCATCACCAGAATCAGACATGTTTTTCTATCAACACGAAGCAAAACAAGCAAAGTGTGATGGAATAGAATCAAATGTAAAGTAAAGCACACACTAATTAGTAATTTTAAAATCGTATTCCCCGGCAACGGCGCCAAAATTTGATATGCTCAAATTACACTTTTATAAATTGTGTAAGGCGGTCGATGTCAAATATAATAACCTAACAAGGTTGGGGTCGAATCCCACAGGGAATAGGTGTGAAAAGGTTACTAGAATAGTGTGTTTCCCGACTAAAGTCGTAATTCTATCCGGCTAATAGTAATAGGAGTGCAGATTAATAGTGACAAGAGTGTGAATTTAGTTTGTTTTGAAGTGATAACTAACTGGAATATTGACAAAGTAATTAATAGGATTAAAGAAACCAAGGTTGTGTCCCCTTTATTGAAATGTAATTCTATCGGTGTTAATATGATATATTTCTAATGGTCGGTCCTTTTGATATGCAATTGATGTCTAAGCGACTACCCAATATTTCCCAATAGTTGGATAGAATTTCCTCTTTATAATTTTCCCAAATGTAAAAGAGTTATAATTAATAAATCAATATATTCCAAATAAAACCCACTTATCCCTAAGCGATTTTATTAAATAAGGTTTAAAGCCTTGAAACTTTGATATTTACCTCTACCAAATTCTAACCCACTTTCCCAAGTAAAGTAGAATTTAATGGCACTTGTTAATGTTTGCAACCACCAACAATAAATGAAGCACGAGAAATAAATAAATATCAATCAACCATTATATATATATATTCAATGTTAAACACCCATTAACATAACACCCATTTAGGGTCCACAACCTTAGTATTTAAAGTTAGCCACTCATGCTACAATACAAAATCCTTTAGCCACTCATGCTACAATACAAAATCCAAAGAGTATTTAATATCATAAAAGCTTACAAAGTAGAGAATCTTCACCCAAAAGTTTCCAAAAGTGAGGAATATTAATGTCTTGGAATGTAGTGCAAAGACTAGACAAGATGAGCCCACAAATACATCATAAATAGTAGGCTCAAAATTGGGACAGAAAGGGGACAAAATTGCCCTTTTAGGTCTGATATGCGACCGCATTCGTGTCGCAGAGCACGTATGTTGTCCGCATCTTGATCATCCTCATCGCAGAATGGAACCCTAGTTTACAGGTCTTCATCGCATTCTAGTTGTGCGGATCGCATTGCAGAAATGCGATCGCATTTTACGTCGCATTTTCATCATTCAGTGACCTTCATGATTGGTATGCGGTTGACTCTGTGGCTCACATGTTGGTTATGCGGTTGCATAGTGGACCGCATTCCTGACTTGAAATTTAGCCCAGAACTCTACTTATGTCTGCGATTTGGCGTGCACTCTGTGGCTCGCAAGTCTGATCCGCGATCGCATAGTGAGTCGCATACCAACTTTCTCGCTACATTTTGCTCTTTTCTTGTCTTTTATCTTCCATTTCCATGTTCTTGGATCCTCAGTCTTTATACACTGTAGAAATGACAAAACTACATAAGTAACGGAGATAATTGCATTAAAACAAGCTAAAATCTAAGCAATTAGTATTGAAATGTGCCGAAATTCTCCGGCACATCAAAACAAATAAATGTTCACATAGCACATAGAATGCATCAGGATGGACTGTTATTTTGGGCACACCTGTCCTAGACAGACCCAACCCCTATGTTGAGTCACCTAAGTCAAATGCACATAATGCAAACAAACGTTGCTACATAGGGATCCGACATGAAGCTGTATTTTTCTAGGTTTAAATCCTGGGGTTTTGGTCTAGACTTGGGGTACCCGAGTGGACAACTGGGGCCGAGGAGGGGGCGATGTACCGGGAGCACTAAAATCTTCTCGGCCTTGTCACTTGCCCAGCCTCGATCTATTCGGTATAACTTCTACAGAAAAGCAGGCTACGCGAACGTATGCACCATTTTCAGAAGACTCGGAGGGGTGGCGTAAGAAGACAATTATATACAATTCTACAATATTAAAGTGGTATATAGATAGAATTTAGCACAAAAAGGTTCATAGAATACAGTAATATCAACAATAAATAAAACCAAGTAAAAATCATTAACAAGCTCGAATTCTTGAACCCTGAACCAGAAGTTCTGGGTTCATTCTCCCCAGTAGAGTCGCTAGAGCTGTCACTCCTCCTTTTGTCACTTACACACCCGGCAAGAGGGTATAAGAAAGGGAGTTTTTTCCAATTAAAGTGACAATCGAAACGGAATTATTTATTAAAATTCAGAGTCGCCACTAGGGAGATTTATGGTTTCCCAAGTCACCGGTTCAAATCCTGAATCAAGTAAGATTGACTCTGTTATACAGTCTGCGAACACAGAAATCCGGGTAAGGAATTATGTTAACCCGGGAGAAGGTGTTAGACACTCCCGAGTTTCGTAGTTCTAGCACGGTCGCTTTGATAATACTTGGCTTATTAATTATTTAATTACTGATTTAGAACCTATGTGCGTTTTCCGCTTTTAATTAGAAAATTATCTTGAAACAGGTTACGCGTACGTATACCCATTTGTTTGGCGCGTCAAAATCGTGGCATGCGAATGTGTCCACAATTAATAAAGCTTTATTATTATTAAGAGAGTTTGGCCAAAGTTGTGCGAACGCATACTCTGGTTTTATTTTTAAAATCGTACTTGTGTTACGAGGACGTATACACAATCATAATTGTGTTTTAAACGGCCCTAAAGGCTTTTCTAAAAATATTTATTCTAATGTCTAGCTATAACATGCGAAGACCAAAGATCAACTTTGATAGCACACCTTAAACCCATTGAAGGATAGTAACTAATTAAACAAAGCCAAGACATTAAACTTAATCTAACTTAAGGTTCAGATTACTCTCGCTAGCCATAAAATCCAAGTGGGATAAAAAAAGCATCCAAGCCACATGAAATGGCTTGGGTTGGCTACAGGCCCAATGTCACTTGAAGAGTTTTGGAGTAAAGAAAAACAAAATAGAACAGATATGAGGGCCTTTTCAGAGCAAACTAACCCATATTGTCCAGACTAGGCCCAATTCTTTAAGGAGTTCTAGAAAATAAAACACACGAGAGCTAATATGCATCCAGATTACTAGCTCAAATTTGCACCTGTTTACAAGCAGTTATAAGATGAATATGGATCCAAAACTATTTTTACCGTAGGATAATTTTGCATCAACATCCTATTCTAACGATGATAAAGTTATGCAGCTCTAACAATTAACTGAGTTACTCAATTTGAGCAACCCAGTAGTTGAGTTTCAACTACCAGTATTCACATGATACCCAAATACCCAAATTACTAGAGTCTTAGACGTGAAAGAAAATACAGAATTCCCACACTGACCCACTAAGAAGGTTATTCATTGAAAATTAAGTTTCTTCCCATAACAGTCTAACTACATCAATACTTGAGAAAGAATTCAATCGAGCCAGAACCAAAAATAACAAATTAGAGTCTAAGTACAGACCGAAAATGCGCTGCCTACTGCATGACTAAATATAGAAATGTTTGTGTACTAAAGCTAATTACACCAAAGAGACGCATAGATAGTCTTGGAAAAGCACACATCAATATTCAATCAAGTTCACATTTATCTACAAGCCCAAACTGATTACATAGCTCCAGTAGGCACTCCACATATTAATGGGATCCAAGAAGTACCTGATTACAGCAAAAGTAACAAAGAAAACAAGCCCAAGGTTAGGAAGAAACAGCAACAGTTGATCATCACTATGACGACCCGGCCCGTCGCCTCATATGTTATTGCTCCGTTTCCCCCATTTCATGCTTTTTCATGTTTCGTTATCGGTATGTGGTGTGTTAGAGTTGATTTGGATTGATTTTGATGAGAAATGAGATACTTAGTCTCTTTAAGGAAAGCTTAAGTTGGAAAAGTTAACCGGACATTGACTTATGAGTTAGAGGGCTCGGATGTGATTTCTGGAATTTCGGTTAGCTTCGGGAGGTGATTTGTGACTTAGAAGCATGATCAGAATTGATTTTGGAAGTCCGGTGTAGAATTAGTCTTGAATTGGTGAAGTAAGTATTTTGGTGAATTCCGGTTGATGGGTGAGATTTTGATCCGAGGGTCGAAATGGAATTTCGAGAGTTGTTGTAGCTTCATTGGGTGATTTTGGATATGTGTGCAAATTTTTAGGTCATTCCGATATCGTTTGGTCGGGTTTTTGTTCGTATGTGCAATTCGGAAGTTTTTAAAAACTTAGGCTTTGATTTGATGAAATTTGAGTATTTTTTTGTTAACGATAGTGTTTTGATGGTTCGAGCAAGTTTGAATAAGGTAATAGAGCATGTTGGTATTTTTAGTTGAGGTCCCGGGGGCCTCGGGGTGAGATCAGGTGTTTAAGCGAGAGTTTTTGAAGTTTGCTTCATGTCTGTATTGCTGTCATCTGGTATTTCTGCTTCTACGGAAATGGACCGCAGAAGCGGTTCCGCAAAAGTGGTTCTTGGCATGGTGAGGAGTTTCCGCAAAAGCGGAATAGTATCCGCAAAAGCGAGTTCGCAGGAGCGGACTTTCAACCGCAGAAGCGGTAATGTGATCCGCATAAGCGGATTTTTGGACGCAAATGCGGGAATTTGTGAACTTTAAGGGAAAACGCATAAGCGGAGTTTTGGCCGTAGAAGTGGTCCCACATAAGTGGAAACGGGACCGCAAAAGCGAAAAATCATTGTTGGCAGAAGGGTTTTATATCATTATTTCATCCGCGAGCTTATGTCATTTTTCCTCCATTGCTGAGCGATTTTGGGAGCTTTGGGTGAGAATTTTCGAGGGTTTTGACTGAGAATCGAATGGAGGTAAGTTCCTTGGCCTAATTATTCAAGTTTATGGTAGAATTAACATGGAAATTGGTTTAAATTCATTAAAAGGGGTAAAGCTAGGGCTTGAGTTTTTGATATTTCAAATTGGATTTTGATAGGTCATTTGAGCTCGGATTTAGGAGTTCTTGGTATGTATGGACTCGTGGCAAGACGAGAAACGGCAATGTGAGTTTTGTAATTTTCCGAGAAGCGGGCCCGGGCCTCGGGTCTTGCTAGTTTCGAGATTTTGCTATATTTGATTGTTTTCGATCGGGTATTGTTCCCTTAGCATATTGTGATGTATTCGCTCTGATTTTGGTTAGATACGACGCACGTGGAGGCAGATTTGAGGGGCAAATGCGTCGCGAGCTAGAGATTTCACCGGTTCGAGGTGAGTAATACTTGTAAATGATATCCTGAGGGTTTGACACCCCGGATTTGCACCTATAGTGCTATATTGAGGTGACTTGCACGACGGATAGAGAGCGTGGGGTAGAGCACCATTGGGGGATTGTGACTTGGTCCATCCCGGTTGTTGATTTTACCGCGTATTTCACTATGACTTGTTGTTTTTCACTATGACTTGGGCTTATTGCCATACTTGGGGTTTATTGCCGACTGTTTGAACTTCTTGAGAGCTATCATCATTGTTTTCCTCACTATTTGAAATATTATTTGAACTTAGTCCATTTGAATTACACTGTTTCATGAACTCAGCTATATTTTTACTCAACCTTGAGTTTTAACTGATATTTGAACTATTGTTTGAGCTGAGCATTTTTGTTTTACTGATGCCCGAGGGGCTTATGATTATTTTGGACTGATTGAGGCCGAGGGCCATGATTGAGGATCTGACGAGTAATGTGAGGAGGCTTTCAGACCTCGAGTGATGTGGGGAGGCTTTCAGGCCTCGAGTGATGTGAGGAGGCTTTCAGGCCTCGAGTGATGTGAGGAGGCTTTCAGGCCTCGAGTGATTGGTGAGGAGGCTTTCAGGCCTCGAGTGTTATGTGAGGAGACTTTCAGGCCTCGAGTGTATTATGAGCAGGCTTTCAAGACTCGCATTGATATTGTTCAGGCTTTCAGGCCTTATTGATAGTGCTTGGGCTGTAGGAGTCCCTCCGGAGTCTGCACACCCACAGTGAGCGCGGGTACCATGTGATTTGAGAGTGAGCCCGAGAGGCTGATGTGATTTGAGAGTGAGCCCGAGGGGCTGATATGAGTTGGGAGTGAGCCCAAGGGGCTGATGTGAGTAGAGAGTGAGCCCGAGGGGCTGATCTTATACCATGTGATTGAGACTGAGCCCGGGGGGTTGATACTATTCTGAGCGGTTTATATTGAGCCCGAGGGGCTGGTACTGTTTTGAGCTGTGCCCGAGGGGCGATCTTTTATGTGCTCATATTACATACTTATTTGCATTTTTACCTGTCATACTATGGTGTTTATGCCCGAGGGGCGGATTTTTCTGTGCTAATCAGCACTAACTATTTTTAAAAAAAATTCATAATTATTGAAAAGACCATTTTCAAAAGAGATTTGAACTGAGCCGAAACATTTCTAAAGTGTTCATTGATTTCACCGTTTTCTCGGAAATTGTACCCGGCTTCTGTATAGCCTGTTGGTTGCTTTACGTGATTTCTTGCTGCTCAGTTATTATTTACTTTTATTACTTATTGAGTTGGGGTACTTACTTTACTCCCTGCACCTCGCGTGCAGTTGCAGGTATTGTTCACCCGGAAGCAGGTTAATTGCTGATTGAAGGTATTACTACTGTAGTGGGCAAGGTGACCGCCAGCGTTCACGGCACTGAACTTCACCTTTTGATTCCAGATTTTATTCTATATATTATTATTGGCCCAGTAGTTGTGATCAGTCTTCTTTAGATGCTCGTGACTTGTGACACCTCGGTCGGGTTGTGTTGGGTTGTAAATAATTGGTTATTATTGTCGTTAAGTTGTATTTATCTATTCATTTATGTTTAATAATTTTTAAAAAGACGAATTGGGGTTAGTTGGATGGCCTTGTCTTCACGAGAAGCGCCATCACGATCGAGTTTAGAAATTCGGTCGTGACAAGTTGGTATCAAAGCCTAGGTTACTAGGTCTCATGAGTCATGAGCAGGTTTAGAAGAGTCTCACGGATCAGTACGGAGATGTCTGTATTTATCCTCGAGAGGCTGCAGAACCTTTAGGAAAAATTCACTTTCTTGGAATTCTTATCGTGCGTACTTGATTCATCTTGAGATATACTCTTGAAATTCCTTTCTCACGTCTGTATGCGCACATGAGCGCTCAGTATTGTATGTGCCTTGATGGCTTGTGATTCCTCGAACAAGGGGCGAGATGTAATCTCCGCGGGTTTGATGTTGGGCCAGTCTGGAGGACTTGTGGCCGGATCTTGCCTATGGCTTGAGCATTGAGGTGTTGATCGCGTGAGCAAGTTTTTTGAATTTATATGTTCAGTATTGTCGCTATTAGTTGGAATTGCGGTTTGGTATTCATGTGACGAGTATGTTAGTACTACAAGATGTAATTATATGACTTAGTAGTGACGAAGAAGTCTACTGGATAATAGATGAACTGTTAAGTGATTCGTTTCCTATTGTGGTTCAATGTGTAGCCCGAATATGGGCGCGTGAAGAATGTTTTCGTACCTCCTAGTTGGAAAGTAGGAGCATCACATGTGGCGGTATGATTTCAGACTCAGGAAGATTAAATGACTGTGTTATGTGTATGACGGTGGAAGGTGTACTGAAATACTAAACTGAGGCGAAGCAAGTGGGTTATCTCCTGCGGAGTGTTCTTAAGGGGTACGATTCTTATGTATATTGTTAGAAGATCTCATGTGTAATTGAAAAGTATGTGTTGTACTTTGAAAATTTGGGTCGCTTCAGAGAGTGGACTCAGATGATATGGGGATGAATGCGAGGTTTGTAGAGGATTTCAGTATCCGATGATCTATGTTTTCATAAACTAGTAGATGATTTATGTGTCCTGATAGATGGCTTCGAGTCAAGTTGGGGAGGTTGCTATTGATTAGCTGATTGCACGGTTATGTGCTATATTGTTTCCGTTTTGAGGTATGCTGGCGGATCAGTCCTGGTTGCAGAAAATGAGCCGAGGATGGCACGAGTGAAGCAAAATTTTGATAAAGGTTATATGGTGCTTCGCAGATGTGAGGAAATAATAGGATGTCTTGAGCTGTTTTTGATAAAGAATGCTCAGTGTATAGAGAAGGAAGATGTTTGTTCGTATTGGAATGAGATTATGTCCTACGGTGTTAGAGTGCTAATAAGGCACGAGTGTTTCTATTTATTAAGTCAGGTAATTTGTAGTTGGAATAGGAGTGAATGACTTTCGAGAATGATTCTAATGTGTTCAAGATTTTACATGTAACAATCAGGTGTCTCAAGGTTGTGTATGTGGTCAGAGACCGTGTTTTCATCGGAAAATGTCGAGGCTTGTGGTATTCTTATGTCGATTATGGGATCCTATGTATCGGTATCTGGAAGATAATGGTAACGAATTCAGATTTCGCAGGAAGTTCTTCAAAATAAAGTATTCTAGAACGTGGTATTTCTGGGAACATTTGAGAGAGTATTCAGTGGCTCATGGGTTTGAAACAGTGTAGTCTTATGTGTGAGTCTCGTGTGGTAAGCCTGGATTGAGGCATTGTGTTGCTACAGCGGGGGAGAAATATCAAGTGGATGATGAACAAATAAAAAAAATTGATAAACGGAATAGCTTGATAATATACGGAATCGGCATGGTGAGGGTATGGTTAATTCTTTGTATGTGTTCGAGGTAATGAGTTTTTTCAGGCATTCTGCAGCAATGCTCTTGGGTTTTGACGGCTTGCTCAGCTTGGGTTAGACAGAAGAATTCAGTCCTGGCAGTTTAGCTTGTACAAATGGAGTTGGCAGAGATGTTCTTGTTGGGTTTTACCGTGGTTTGAAGATGAGTATATTTTCTATGGGTATGCGAAGCATGGAGTGTGTAATGATTTTTCTTCTAAATGGGATCAATGAAAGCTCTTGACTAGTTGAGTGCGGCGATGTCTGTGGCGCGGAAGGGAGATAAAATTTCTCATGTCATCCTAGTATGGTATGGTATATGCGATATGTTGTGGAGGATTAGGATTTGTGTATGTAAGGTTCGGTTCAGTTTGGAATGGAAAGTCATTAAATTCTTAAGCAGCACGGGCAGTTGTAAGTGATTAAAGAAGCGATCTTCAGATGATTAGGGTGAATGATCCTCATATGACTAAGGAAAATGGTATTGGCAATCATAGTGATTCGATAAGGGTATATGCTACGGAAAAAGGGCAATGTGATTAAGTTGATGGCACAGGAGAATTTTAAAATATCTTTCGGGGAATGATTGGGTACTCAAGATGTTATATGTATTCATACTGCGGGATTTGGGATCAGGTACAGTGATTCGTCTGCTATATGGAGTTGGAGACCTGAATGGATCTTTCTTTGCTTGGTGTCACACCTCCTTTCGGCTCGCCCCCACCCCGAGGGGGCAAAAGCGGGCGGACGGGGAGTTTTTCCAATTAAAGTGACAATATTCGAAGCGGGATTATTTTTGTTTATTTCAGAGTCGCCACTTGG
>MU788596.1:0-15692 GCA_026770625.1 Nicotiana glauca
ACTCCATCATGCTATATAGTACAGTACAACCTTTTTAACAAAATAGTAAAACCGTGAAAATCCTTTAGAAACATCCAGCTCTGTTTAAAAATCTCTTTTAAAAATATTCTTTTTCCAACATTAAGCATATGAATACGACATCAGGTAGTGCAAGTCCGCACACAAGTCAGCCCCTAGGGCATAGCACTCTATTTACAAATAACACCAGGGTATCATGCGATCGCATAGAGTAAAACTCTGCTGCAAAAATACAAGCAAACCAACCACCCTCTCAAGGCAAAAATTGATCCGTTGACCATCTGAAATCCACCCGAGGCCCCCGGGACCCAACCAAACATACCAACCAATCCTAAAACACCTTCCGAACTTGCTCGAGGCTTCAAATTACGTCAAACAAAGCTAAAATCACGAATTATACCCCAAATCCAAGTTTATGAACTTTAAAGTTTCAAACTTCTACTTCCGATGCCGAAACTTATCAAATCACGTCCGATTGACTTCAAATTTTGCACACAAGTCATATTTGACATTACGGACCTACTCCAACTTCGGGAATTTAATTCCGACCCCGATATCAAAAAGTCACCCCCCCGGTCAAACTCTCAGAAAACCTTCAACTTTCTATCTTTAGCCAAATGGCTTCAAAATGGTGTACGGACCTCCGAATTCACTTCCAATCACGCCCCAACTCCAGAATCACTATACGGAGCTATTCACAGTCTCGGAATTCCAAACGGACTTTGATAACACTAAAATGCTCTTCAAGCCAAACTTATGAAATTTCTTCTAAAATGCCAACTTCCACAATAGGCGCCAAAATGCTCCCGGGTTATTCAATACCCAATCCAGGCATACGCCCAAGTCCGAAATCATCATACGTACCTGCTGGAACCTTCGGATCCCAATTCCGAGGTCATTTACTCAAAAATCCAATCCTAGTTCATTCTTTCAACATTAAGCTTTCGAAATGAGAATTCTCTTCCCAAATCGACTCTGGACTTCTTGAAATTTAATTCCGACCACGCGTACAAGTCATAATACCTGAAATGAAGCTGTTCATAGCCTCCGACTGCTGAACGGAGCGCTGGTGCTCAAAACGACCGGTCGGGTCGTTATATTAAGAATCACATCATAATTAGTCATATATTCATTAACAATTTTGTTCGCTTCAAATATGGAATTATTGCATATATGTGAAATATTGAGTGAACTATCATAGGTATAATCGCCAAAGTCACAGTCGCTCATCATTGCTAGGCCTACTTCAATCATCTATGAGACCAAAGTATTCATAAATTACTGGAATATCACGATCAAGTGTCAACCTTGGATTCCTCTGACAAAGTAATAATGTAGTTTAACAAGCTTTGCAGTCAGAAAAAGCTCTCTAGAATATGAAGAAAAGGAAATCAGCAAGGACGCAATATGAGGGGTATAGTTTTCTTATTACAACTCCTTTAATGTTGAACTTGTATTATGTTGAATGCACCCTGAACAAGAAAAGGTAAACAACATAGCGTGGGGGAATATTCCTGGCAGAAGAGAAAGTCATAAGAGAAATATCAGAAAAGAGCCACAAATTTCCTTTGATGACAGGCAAAATAAAAAACACCGGCCTTCTTTCCTAGATGGTAACCACAAATCTTGCTAAGCATAGTCCTAACACTAAACCTTACGTCGGAGGGACCAGTTAAAGGATAGCTAAATGAAAATAATAAGAGGTCGAGCACCTAAGTCGAACAACACATTTCCATAGTACCCATCTGGATAAAGCGCTAACATTTTTTAAAACCAAAACCTACAATTCTTTTCAATGATTCAGCAAACATTACAAAAATATACAATACTCAAACCTTTGATAGTTCAAAATCAGAACACAAGGAAAAGCTAAATAAAAATAAGTAATGGATGAGCACCTAACTCGAGCAACATATTTTTATAGTACACCTCTGACTAAGGTTCTATCATTCCTCAAGGATAAAAAATCATTAAAAAATATGTAATCTTTACAGCTTTGATAGGTCGAAATCACAATAGAAGATAAGGAATCAAGAAGAATTCTTACAAGAACATTGTCATAACATAACTACACATCTTAAATGTCAGTGACATGCATAAATATCTCACAGTTCCCTTGATATGAATGCCGGAAATTTCTTCAACCATTCTGTCATGAATATATGCATACCAATTGCTGAGAGAAAAAGGAAGGCTAAGCTTCGGCTATTTGGTAGGATTAAATACAACTAATGCTTGATCATGACATCTTTGTCATTTTTTTCTTTTACCACTTTTTTGCAGCACCACTAAGAGATATATGCTACAGAGGACAAAGGAGATGAAGTGGTAAATTTATTCTCTTTAATAGTATTATTCTAAATATATTATTATAATCAACTCTTTCATATACTACAGAGCATACCTTTATTCCAAGATTATGAATTTCTTTAAAGACCTCGACTGATACACACTGATATGCTAGATGTTACAAGCCTTTTTGTTGTCATCCTTACACATCGAGTGATAGAGTGAGTGAAAATTCTCAAAAGACCAGTTTTTTCAGTTGCCAAGGAGCAATATAAGTTGACATGTTGGTATTATGCACTTGAGAATATCTTAAAATCTAGTAATAGAAGAAAAATAGTATTTTCTAATCTTTATCTCAGAAGATTAGTCAAATAGACGTTTCTTACGATCAAGTTAGATCATAACATTCTTCACTTTCATGTTTGGATAATATAATTTTCTACTTATCAATGTAGTATCCTTGCCCTTACCCTGAGTTATCTTATCTTGAATTGAATTGCTGGTATATTTTAATAATGACCTTAAACTTTTACCAACACAATTTTATATTCTATGGTTGATCAACTTTTGTTGAACGCTCGAGGCTCCTCCCTCCTTCGTTGTTTCTCCAACTAAAGTGACCTTTTGATAATTAAGTTTTTTTTCTAAAATCATTAACCTTTGATCTATTTACACTTTCGTAGACAGTTTATCACCTTTTTATCATTAGTTTTGGATCTGGATTTTAGGTCCTGTAGAGGGTAATTACGATATCTCTTGATTAAAGCACTCTAACAAGTATGTTTTGGGTTCTAATGCTTACCCCAAATTCGGAGATAGGGAAATATATACAACATGCACAACCTAATTCAAACATGCCATATGTGAAATTTAACATAAATTAAATCAAGAATATTTTGGATTCTAATGCTTACCGCAAATTCGGAGATAGGAATCCCTTGTTGATCGTGTAGTAAATGTGCTTGTCTTCTAGCTAGCCACTACAGTAAGAAATTAAAAAATTAAGTAAAGAAGTAACACTGATACCAATGGAATACTGGAATAGTTGTCAATTTGACATTCATCAGATTACATAAATCTATTAGTTCAAATATGGGCTCATACTACTTATGAGGTACTCATCAGTCATAAAAAACAATTGGAAAATTTCAAATATAGGCTCATACTTCTGATATTTTCAAATATTGTAGTTAATTAAAGACAACATGGGAACTTTAATGTAACTTTCAAAAAAAAAAAGGATCGCTAGCAACATATCTGCAAAAGTAACACATTTGAATAATGTATAGTGAAGAAAGAAGATTAACGCATTAAATGGTTATTGAAAATGAGAATGCAAGTCAAGACAGAGCAAAAGTAAGGACAGAAAAAGATTTAAGAACTTTATCCAAAACAAGTACTTTCTTTGCTTGTATGAGAGTTTTTAGTAACTTGGAAAATATAAAAATAGAAAAAGCCGCCAAAGACTTGAAATACAAATAGGCTCTAGAACAAACATAGGAAAAATTCACAAAAAATCCCTAATTCAACTGGAAAAACCATAAGAAAACATAAAAATAAGACCAGATTTCTCGATTAAGAACCAGAATGTGCAATGAGCGCAAAAAAAAAAAACGTATAACCTTAGTATTTGGGTCTTCAAATTGTTTTTCCATTCTTCGTTTGTAACCTTTGCACAACAAGATGACCTAAGCCCTTCAAAGGATACAAACCCTTTGCAAAAAATCTTAGTTTCTCAGATTCATTCCGCATTTAATAAAAAAAAACCTTAGAAAACTCAAAATTAAAAGAGGACTGAGGGTTTTTCAGGGCATCGAAGAGATGGATGGGGGTATCAGAGTTTTTAGAGAGAGGGAGATGGGGGAATCGGCGATTTTAAAGAGGAAGGAGAAGATTCTTGCAGAAGAAAAAGGTTTTCCAGTGAAGAAGATGGTTGTGGCATTGGGATATCGCGGCGTTGGGTATACACAGAACTATAACACAGATGTTTTGTTATTTAATATTTAGGTTATTAAAATTATTAAAAAACTAAATAAATAGGGGATATTTGGCGGGTTAACAAAAATTCAGGGTGAAATAAAGAGGGGAAAAAATAACCGTTCCAATAGCTATTTTTACTAAAGATGCGTTCCAGTAGATTATTTTATAGGAACAATTTATATGACCGTTGCTTTAGATAAATCTATGGCAACGGTTATTTTACTATTGCAACGGTTTTTAGTTAAAATGTGCTAGCATCACTTAGATGCTACTGTAACGGTTGTAACCGTTACCATACATGATCTATGGCAACGGTTCTTCAACCGTTGCTAAAATTACTGTAGCCATAGACCCATTTTCTGGTAGTATATGTGTGGAGGAAATAAAGAATTGTAGATATCATTCTCTATTTTAAAAGGCAGAATTGCGACTCGCCCGGGGCTCGTCCCGAGGAAGTGTAACGACTCGACTGGTCGTTTTGTATTTTCGAATCCCGTTCCCCTAAATAATACCTTTTGTACTTGCTTTAGCTAATTTATGACTTGCGGGGACAGGTGGTTCGGAAGTTAGAAGAGTCTGAGCGAGATTAAGCCTAGTTGCTTCTATAAGTTCCTTTATAAAGGCCAAGTTTGACTTCGGTCAATATTTTGGGAAAACGGATCTGGAATCACAATTTGACAATTTATGAGGATGCACGGGAAAATATGGGACCTGCGCGTATGCCCAGAATCAAATTCCGAGGTCCCTAGCCCGAGTAATGAATTTTTATGTAAAATTGTTAAGTTTAAGCTTCAAAGAATTTAATAAACTAAGAAATCATTGTTTTCATAGGTATCGGGCTCGGATTTTGATTTCAAAACTTGGTACATGTCCAAAATATCAGTTAATACCCACCCGTAAAATTTGGTTTCAATCCGAGTAGTTTAAGGGCGTTTTGACCCATTGAAGGGAAATTAAGAACTTGAAGTTCATTAAGTTGATTCAATTGGTTTTGGGGTTCGATTCCTTGATTTAGCGTTGTTTTGGGTGTTTCGAGGGTCCGACTAGGTCCGCCTCGTGATTTCAGACTTTTTGGTATGTTCGAACGGGGCTCGGTAGCCCCGAGCGTCAAATGGTCGAGGTACGAGCGAAGTTGAAACTTAGAGAAAAACCAGCTTTGCTGCTTCTGACATAACCGCTTCTGCGGCTCTTGGACCGCAGAAGCGGTCATTTGATCGTAGAAGCGATGTGGGGCAGCTCAGGGAAAATCGCAGAAGCGATTTCTAGACCGCCGAAGCGGTCCCGCATAGGCGGCTTCTGGACCGCAGAAGCGGTACTTCCAATCTGTGCTAGGACCGCAGAAGCGGCCCTTTTTTCGCAGGAGTGGATTCCCCAGAAGCGGAAATTCGTCTGCTGAAGCGAAAAATCGCTGGGACAATTGAGTTCATTAAATACGAATCCAACCCCATTTCCTTCATTTCTCATTATACATTTGGACGATTTTGGTGATTCCAAAGTGGGGATTTCAACATAACATCACAAGGTAAGTAATCCCCACTCATTCTTAGTTTAAATACATGAATATTAGAAATATTTAACACTAATAATTAAGTAAAATCAAAGAGGTTAGGTCTAGACCTAGGGTTTTCATGAAATTAAGATTTAACCACATGTTTAGCTATGTGATGAACTAGAAATCACATATTAGTGATCCTTAGGTTATAGAGAATAATTTTCTTCGAAAAATCTCGGGATCCGGGCACGTGGGTCTGGGGTCAGAATTTAGGAAATTTATGGGAAAGGTTGGAAAATCACTTAAATAGTTAGAATTCAACCTTGTAAGCCCTTATTGACTAATCCCTATATTGTTTAACTAGTTCGTGCGCTTTCGGCTTCGCTTTGAGGTTTCGGGCTTGTTCTTGATAGTTGGAAGTGTGCTTTGGAGCAAGGTGAGTCTCATTTCTAACCTCGTGAGGGGGAATTGTCCCTTTAGGACTAATAAATGATAAATTTCTATCAAATACGGGGGCTACGTGCGTACTAGGTGACGAGAGTCCATGCGTAGCTACTATGATATTAAATTTCTGGGTAGTTTAGGACCCACATCATGCCTAATGTGAGATATCCATTATTTGAATTATCAAAATGATCTTTTATGACATGTTAAGAGACTAGAGAAGAACGAAAAGTGATCATACGAATATTGTTGAACCTTGTAAGGATTTCCTTGTGTTTAAATGATGCCTTTGTGTGCATTCTTGATGTTTTATTTGATATTTGTGGATCAGGCCGATCGCCTCGGTGAAATAGAAGCATCTATGGTACGGGCCGCTCGACCCTCGACAGTGCACAATTTATATTCTGTTGGAGCAGGACGTCGACCTCGGCATTGTTGCGCATGATATATATATACATACATGTATGCTCGGCTTAGACCTTTCATGATTTATTGCTAATTATTGTAAAAGAGGAAAAAATGGTAAAGGAAAAAAAATATGATTAAAGCATGATTTTGACTTCCATGATAACTGTCGTATCAATGAACTATTTATGCTCTAAATTGTACATCACTGTTGTAATATTATCTTGACCTAGTGGGTATCAAGTCGACCTCTCGTCTCTATCTCTTCGAGATTAGGCGGGATACTCACTGGGTACATGTTATTTATGTACTCATGCTACGCTTCTGTACTTAAATGTACAGGTTCTGAGGCTGATTCATCTGGTTAACGATCGGGCACGTGCCAGTGAGCTGCGGTAGAGACTTCTACAATGAGCTGTTTCCCTTCCTACACCGCTCAGCAGCCGGATGGAGTCTTCTTTTCTATTTTGCTGTCTTTCTTTATTTCAGACAGTAGGATAGAGGTTTTGTATATTCTACTAGATGCCCTTACTTGTGACACCAGGTCTTGGCACACACTTTAGCAGACTAGTTTTGGGTTGTAATATTATGTCCCTATATGGATTACTGTATCGGGTTTCCGAAAACCCCTTTTGGGATGCTTATTCCCCTTCTTAAAAATAGCGATGTTGTTAAACTTAGAGATGTCTTCCGCACTTGGCTTGCCCGGCAAGGTTGTTGGGCGCCATCATGACCTGTTATGGAAATGGGTCGTGACAACATGGTATCAGAGCACTAGGTTCACGTAGGTCTCACAAGTTACGGGCAAACATAATAGCGTCTTGTAGATCGATATGGAAAAGTCTATATTTATCTTCAAGAGGCTATAGGGTATTAGGAAAAACTACTCTTTATTCACTTCCTATTGTGCAATGATTGATCTGCTAAATTTCCATTTATATTCTCTCATAGATGGTGAGAACGTGTACCGCTGACGTTCTGGACCCGGGAGGAGCTACTCCCCCCGTTGGTAGAGGCCGAGGTCGAGGTTGGGGGAGGGCACCGACCCGTGGTAGGGGACGAGGGCGCCCCAAAGCCATTCCAGTCATACCACCAGCAGACCCGGTAGGGGATCCCACTATTGAGGAGCAGGGTGGGGTACCTGCAGCTGAGCCTACCCCGACAGATTTCATGACAGCACCGGGATTTCAGGAGGTCGTGGGCCGCATGCTTCGGTTCATGGACACTGACTCAGGCTGGTTTATTTCCAGCGGATCCAGCTACTTCACAGGCAGGAGGGGGAGCACAGACCACTACTGCCCAGGCCCCAGGTCATACAGCCGCAGTTTATCAGACCCCGGGTGCACTACCCGCAGATGGGGTTCAGCCAATTGCTGCAGTGGCACCCCAGCCTAGGCCAGCTGTGGACGGCGATCTGCAGAAGAAATTGGATAGATTGACCAGGTTGCGCCCTCCAGTCTTCGGGGGTGAGCGTCATGAGGATGCCTAAGATTTCATTGACAGGTGCAGGGATAGACTGCACAACATGAGGATACTTGAGTCACATGGAGTTGACTTCACCACTTTCTAGTTGGAGGGCAGGGCCCGTAGATGGTGGCAGTCCTATGCTGTTAGCAGGCCAGCAGGTTCTCCTCCCCTCACTTGGGGTCAGTTCACCCAGTTATTTCTTGATCAGTACATTCCACCCTCTGAAAGGGAAGGGCTGCGTCTTCAGTTTGAGCATTTACAGTAGGGTCAGATGTCAGTGACCGATTATGAGGCGAGATTCTCTAAGTTGTCTCACCATGCACTTATGATACTTCCTATAGAGGCAGAGAGGGTACGGCGATTTGTTGCGGGATTACATCCCACTATTCGGAACAGTATGGCTCGAGAGGTGGAGATAGGCACAGATTATCAGCTTACACTTGAGATGGCTCGTAGGATTAAGGGTTACCATCAGAGGGGTTTTGAGTAGATGCAGCAGGAGAAAACGGCCAGATTCTCCGGAGAGTTTAGAGGCGCCCTAGCTAGGTGTAGAGGTCACTCCGGGAGGAGTCAGCCTAGTAGGCCCCCAGTTTTGGCACCACCACCTGCTCGGGGTACTCCAGCGCACTCTTATTTCATTGCCATGCCACAGAGTTCTTATATCCCACCAGCTGTTCAGGGTTCTTCCAATGGGTATTTAGGTCCTCCAGATTCTTTCGGTTCTTATCTCGGTGCTATGCCGGAGAGTTTATACCGCCCGCCGACTATTTAGGCTTCTTCTAGTGGATCTTCTGGTTTTCAGAGTCAGCCATGTGGGCAGCAGGTCACCGCACCATGTTGTTTTGAGTGCGGAGACCCAGGTCATATGAGGAGGTACTGCCCCAGGCTTCGAGGCAAGGCTATATAGCAAGGACAGCAGCCCATGGTTCCAGCACCAACGGCCCAACCACCTAGAGGTGGATACAAACCGGTAGAGGTCGTCCTAGAGGTGGAGGCCAGAAAGGGAGAGGTCAGCCAAATGATTCTCAATCAGGCGGAGGCCAGGCAGCCGGCGCTCCAGCCAGATTCTATGCTATCCCGGCCAGGCCAGATGCATTGGCCTCAGATGCCGTTATCACAGGTATTATTTCAGTGTGCGGTAGGGGCGTTTCGATATTATTTGATCCAGGATCTACTTATTCCTATGTGTCTTCTCCGTTTGCTCATTTTCTAGTTATTTCTCCTAAGTTCTTGGGTGTTCCTGTTCATGTGTCCACTCTTGTGGGTGATTGTGTTGTTGTGGATCGGGTCTACCGGTCCTGCGTGATTACATTTTGTGGTTATGAGACTAGAGCAGACCTTCTGTTGCTTGATATGCTTGATTTTGCAGTCATTTTAGGCATGGATTGGTTATCCCCATATCACGCCATCCTTGATTGTCATGCCAAGACTATTTCTCTTGCTATGCCAGGATTTCCGAGATTAGAATGGAAGGGTTCCACAGCTGATATACCTAGCAGAGTTGTTTATTTCTTGAAGGCTCATCGCATGGTTGAGAAAGGGTTTTTGGCTTATTTAGTTTATGTTCGAGACACCACCGCAGAGTCTCCGACGATTGATTCAGTGCCAATGGTCCGAGAGTTCGCCGATGTTTTCCCTTCTGATCTTCCGCGCATGCCTCCGGATCGTGATATTGATTTCTATATTGACTTGGCTCCAGGCACTCAGCCTATATCTATCCTACCATACCGGATGGCTCCTAAGGAGCTGAAGGAGCAGTTGGAGGAGTTGCTAGCAAAGGGGTTTGTTAGGCCTAGTGTATCGCCTTAGGGTGCACCGGTGTTATTCGTGAAGAAGAAGGATGTGACTATGCGGATGTGCATTGATTACCGCTAGTTGAACAAAGTCACCATCAAGAACAAGTATCCATTGCCTCGTATTGATGATTTGTTTGACCAGCTACAGTGTGCCAGGGTGTTCTCTAAGATTGACTTGAGGTCAGGGTATCATCAGCTGAAGATCCGGGATTCAGATGTTCCGAAGACTGCATTCAGGACTAGATATGGCCACTACGAGTTCCTGGTGATGTCATTTGGCTTGACTAATGCCCCAACGGCATTTATGGATTTGATGAATAGGGTGTTCAGGCCTTATATTGATTCTTTTGTTATCGTCTTCATTGATGACATCTTGATATACTCGCGTAGCTTGGGGGAGCACGAACAACATTTGAGAGTAGTGCTTCAGACCTTGCGAGAGCAGAAGCTATATGCTAAGTTCTCCAAATGTGAGTTTTGGCAAGAGTCAGTGGCATTCTTGGGTCATATAGTGTCAGGAGAGGGTATTAAGGTGGATCCTAAGAAGATTGAGGCAGTTCAGAGTAGGCCACGACCTACTTCAGTGATGGAGATCAGGAGTTTCCTGGGGTTAGCAGGTTACTACCAACGATTTGTGTAGGGATTTTCATCTATTGCATCACCTTTGACCAGACTGACCTAGAAGGGTGCCCCATTTTATTGGTTCGATGAGTACGAGGAGAGCTTTCAGAAGCTCAAGACTACTTTGACTACTACACCGGTTCTTGTTGTAATGACCCGACCTGTCATTTTGAGTACTATCGCTCCGTTCAGCAATCAGAGGCCATGAACAACTTCATTTCAGGTATTATGACTTGTACGTGTGGTCGGAATTTAATTTCGATAAGTCCAGAATTGATTTGGGAAGAGAATTCTCATTTCGAAAGCTTAAAGTTGAAAGAATGAACTAGGATTTGAATTTCAAGTAAACGACCTCGGAATCGGGATCTGAAGGTTCCAACAGGTTCGTATGATGATTTCGGACTTGGGCGTATGCCCGAATTGGGTTTTGGATAACCCGGGAGCATTTTGGCGCCTATGGTGGAAGTTGGCATTTTAGATGAAATTTCATAAGTTTGGCTTGAAGAGCATTTTAGTGTTATCAATGTCTGTTTGGATTTTCGAGACTGTGAATAGCTCCGCATAGTGATTCTGGAATTGGGTGCGCGATCGGAAGTGAATTCGGAGGTCCGTAGACCATTTTGAAGCCATTTGGCTAAAGATAGAAAGTTGAAGGTTTTTGGAAAGTTTGACCGGGGGGTTGACTTTTTGATATCGGGGTCAGAATCAAGTTCTGGAATTTGAAGTAGGTCCGTAATGTCAAATATGACTTGTGTGCAAAATTTGAGGTCAATCGAACGTGATTTGATAGGTTTAAACATCGGAAATAGAAGTTGGAAAGTCCAAAGTTCATAAAGCTTGAATTGAGGTGTAATTCGTGATTTTGGTGTTGTTTGATATGATTTGAGGCCTCGAGCAGGTCCGTAATGTGTTTTGGGATTGGTTGGTATGATTGGTTGGGGTCCCGGGGGCCTCGGGTGAATTCTGGGTGGTTAACAGATGGAAATTTAGAAATTTGGAAGGCTGAGTGTGCTGCTTCTGTCATAACCGCATCTGCGGTTCCTGGACCGCAAATGTGGTGTGAGGCCCGCAGGAGCAGAAAGGTGGGGCATGAGGAAGAGCCGCAAAAGCGGTACATATTCCGAAGAAGCGGAAAGGGGGTCAGGCCCAGGTGGCCGCAGAAGCGGCTTTTTGACCGCTTAAGCAGAACCGCTGATGCGGTTGAGCTTTCGCTGAAGCGAAGATGGGCTGAAGCCAGGGACCGCAAAAGCGGATCATTTGCCGCTGAAGCGGGTTTCCTAGAAGCGGAAATCCCTGGATGGCAGAATGTCACTTTAAGGCCGGGGATTGGCCATTTCTATCACATTTCCCCATGGCATGGGCGATTTTGGGGAGCTTTAAGAGGGTATTTTGTCGTCAATGATTAAGGTAAGTAATCCCTATCACTTTGGAGTTAAATATATCAATTATATATGGATTTAAGCATGGAAATTAGAGTAAATATTGAGGTTTTGGTTGAAAACCTAGAAAAAATTATAACCTTGGATTTTAGCCACGATTTTGAGTATGGAATTAGGAGAAAATCATATATTTGAGTTTCTAAGGTCATGGGTAACCTTTATCTTCGAGAAATTTTGGATTTCGGGCATGTGGGCCCGAGGGCATTTTGGTCATATCACAAAACGGAGTTGGGAACTTGTATAATCTGAATAGTTAACAAGTATTTGAGTATATTCTCATTAGTTTATCGTTAATTGGCTAGTTTCGGTGCATTGTGCGTTGGTTCAAGTTTTCGGAAGGATGTAGAATGCTGAATTACTAGTCTTCAGAGCGAGGTGAGTCTCCTTTCTAATTCTGTGAAGGGAAAATTACCCCATAGGTGAGTTAAATTGATTATATGCTCCTAGTTGTGGGGGCTACGTGCGCACGAAGTGACGAGAGTCCGTGCGTAGCTACTATTGTGGTATTGTCCGGGTAGTATAGGACCCAAAAGCATGTTATATGTGGGATAAATGTGAAATCATTAATATCTCAGATTGCTTAAATCTCCTTAAATTAATAATTGGATTTTCTAAAAGACTTAAGCTTCATTTTTTCCAAATTAATAAAGAGAATTGACCCTTTCCTGGATATTTGCTCCACGTTGACTTTCTGACTGTTTATATGTTTGTGTGTGTTTATTTTGGAACGGGCCGAACGCCTCAACAAATTAATAGATGCATCTATAGGCGCGTCGTCGACCCTCGGCAAGTGCACATTTATTTATGTTGGATCGGATCGTCGCCTCGGTATGATTTGCGCATGCTTATATTGCTGCCTGGATTTATTTAAGCTGTTACATGCCTCATTATGGCTCAAGATCATATTTTTAATAATGAAAAGAAACCTTGGAAATTTCCTATGAAGGAATTACGTGTTTACTTGTTTCCCCTAGTTGGATAAAAATCATGCTAGATAATAAATCCACTGTTGATATGTATATTGAGAGTAAATAATCGTTGGACAATTAGAGTGTGTCAAAGTTGACCATCTCGTCTCTACCCCTTCGGGATTAGGCGGGACACTCACTGAGTACACATTGATTACGTACTCATACTACACTTCTGTGCATTTTTGTTGCATAGGTACATGATACTTTAGTGGCATACTGGGCGCGGCAGCACGGACAAATTCGGGAACAAGGTGAGTTACAGTATGCGAGGCGGCCCGCAGCTCTTTAAAGTTCCTTCTAGTAACTGTATTTCTTTCCTGTCCATTGTATTCCGGACGGATGTTGTGTTGTATTTTATATCTTTATTAGTAGTTGCTCATGCACTTGTGACACCGGGTTTCTGGGATGGTTTCAGTAAATCTTTGTACTAATTGGTATTATTTAAGTTTGAATTCAAGAAATGATCTTATTTTTATGTGAAACAGAAGGAAAAACATTAGATTTTCAAAAGCAAAAAAAAAAGGAAATTAATTGGTAATCTAATTTGCTGGCCTGACAGCGGTGTCCGGCGCCACCACAACCCTTAGTGGATTTTGGGTCGTGACAACATAGTATCAGAGCACTAGTTCCCGTCGGTCTCACGAGTCATGAGCAAGTCTAGTAGAGTCTCGCGGATCGGTACGAAGTTGTCTGTACTTATCCTCGGGAGGCTGCAGGACTGTTAGGAGTACTTCCCTTCTTGATTTCTTTATCGTGCGGTTCTATTCCTTTGAGGCTTATGCCTTTGATTCCTTTCCACTCAATCCTGTGCGACGCAAGCGCTTGTTATGAATCGAAATTTGAAGGATTTTAATGGCACTACAGGTGAGGTGCGGGATGATTCACCTGGTATAGTTGATTGGACTATCATAGTCACATTATGGAGGGATATTCCATTGTTTTAGCTCCGTAACAGATCTTCTGAGAGCCTTGAGGCTAGGCACAGGTTGCCATGATGCTCATGAGCGATTATTTCCGCAGTGTTGTTGTAATGGTAGGGTGTTGCCCACGTGTCGGGGCAGTGAATGAATTGAAGGGAGGCTTACTCAGTGTGTAATCGAAGAGCTTCAGTATTTTGTTCCCGGTAGGGGAAAAGCCAATCGAGCTAAGGGTGGTCAGACGTGAACAAGTGGAAGTAACGAAACGTGGTAATTGCAAGCGTGAAAGAGATCTCTTCTCTATCGAGGTGACGTGGTCCTAATTGGACGTATTAAGTTTATCGGTGTTATGACCTTCTATGATCCACCCTTGGGGCGTGATGTTGTGAAATAGTATCGGAGATGCAACTACCATATATCGTTGGGTGCGGTAGACTTGGATTAAATCAGTGTTTCAAATGTTGACGGTTCGATAAAGACGACCTTCAGAGAGGCTTGGGATTAATAGCAAATTGTAGATTCAAGTACTATGAAGATGAATTTTAGTAAGGCAACAACTGAGCAGCAAGAGATGAGAAAGGATATGTGGGAAGTGCCAGGTGGTGTTTAAAATTTCTAAAGGTCGAGTATGAGCAGCAAGGTCGAGTGACCGATTAAGGAGATGAGTCCCGCTAAAGTGGGAGAGCAGAGGAGCTGCGTAGGGGCTTGGTAATGAGAAAACTATGCACCTTAAGGGAGTCTGGAACGACTTGAGAATATCAGTGCTTGGTTATCGACACTTTCAGATCTAATTCGAAGTGGGGATTTCAGCGACGGGAAATGGAAGTCGGTAGAATAACTCGAAGCATATTGTTGTTATGCGGCAGGAGATTGTATATGACGGAAATAAGCTGCTTGAAGTGAAGAAAGACGTAGCACGACTGTGAAGCGAAAGGATGTTGTTGCACATTTAATGGACATCCACGAGGGATGAATGGACTCTTACAGCTGGAGAGTGAGCTCGAACTCAGGATGGGTTATCGGTGTCGTAGTGATGGTACCCCATGCAGCAGCGTTGGAAAGTGTCAGGGAGTGATTTCGACAGGTGGGGTATTCCGGTGAGCAGGGTAGCAGTCGCGTGGTTGGCGAGGCTCCTGCGAAGAGTTCTACTGGATATGCAGCAAGGGGAATTGTTGTGTGAATGGTGTTAATTATTTGGAAAATCCAATTGGGTTTCTACGGTAAGATATCGAGAATGCCAGCGATTGCTGGTGCGGAGGTGTATGATGATTCATAATATGAGAGATGTGAATTTACATGAGAATTTGCGGCGGATGGTTGCACAAGGTTTTGTCAACAAGAGATTAAGAATAATGGTGTACTCCAGAGTATTGTAATAATGGCTTTACGCTAAGTGGGAGAGTCCCACCGCTTATGATTTGGGCTGCATGGTTAGCTACTCGCGAAGTTTCTTGTTAATAGCATACTGAGGGGTCATCTCAGCTATGGAAAAATATCATAAGTTGTAATTTGAGCAGAGGAATTGTTAAAGATATTCTATAGTTGGCATTAGGGCCTCATGTTCGAACTAGGGAAAGGATTCGGGATGTGTGCCTTGTATGGAAGCAGGTTTTAAAGGGAGTAATTCTGCTAGGTGCCTCGTCGAGAGGGTACTCCTGTGTTATGAAATTAATGAAGCCGATTACATTCGGGACCAATTCAGAGCGGATGGCTCTCAGTAACGGTCCTAGCGAATTCAAGAGGTAAAGTGTGGTGCCTAATAATGTCGAGTTTATAGGCATAATTGAGGATCAAGCTTGGAAAGCAGCTTATGAGAAGTGGCACAGAATGTTTCGTGATGGTTGGCTTGTGAT
>MU788596.1:19672-74505 GCA_026770625.1 Nicotiana glauca
GACTTTTTGATATCGGGGTCGGAATCAAATTCCGAAAGTTGGAGTAGGTCCGTAATGTCAAATATGACTTGTGTGCAAAATTTGAGGTCAATCGGACGTGATTCGATAGGTTTAAACATCGGAAATAGAAGTTGGAAAGTTCAAAGTTCATAAAGCTTAAATTGAGGTGTAATTCGTGATTTTAGTGTTGTTTGATATGATTTGAGGCCTCGAGCAGGTCCGTAATATGTTTTGGGATTGGTTGGTATGATTGGTTGGGGTCTCGGGGGCCTCGGGTGGGTTCCGGGTGGTTAACGGATCGAAATTTAGAAATTTGGAAGGCTGAGTGTGCTGCTTCTGTCATAACTGCATATGCGGTTCCTGGACCGCAAAAGCAGGACCGCAGATGCGGTCTGAGGCCCGCAAGAGCGGAAAGGTGGGGCATGAGGAAGAGCCACAAAAGCGGTGCATATTCTGCATAAGCGGAAATGGGGTCAGGCCCAGGTGGCCGCAGAAGCGGCTTTTTGACCGCTTAAGCGGAACCGCTGATGCGGTTGAGCTTCCGCTGAAGCAAAGATGGGCTGAAGCCAGGGACCGCAAGAGCGGATCATTTTCCGCTGAAGCGGGTTTCGCAGGAGCGGGATTTTTTCGCAGAAGCGGAAATCCCTGGATAGCAGAATGTCATTTTAAGGCCAGGGATTGGCCATTTCTATCACATTTCTCCATGGCATGGGCGATTTTGGCGAGCTTTAAGAGGGGATTTTATCGTCAATGATTAAGGTAAGTCATCCCTATCACTTTGGAGTTAAATATATCAATTATATA
The DNA here is from genome assembly GCA_026770625.1 of Nicotiana glauca. NCBI lineage: Eukaryota > Viridiplantae > Streptophyta > Magnoliopsida > Solanales > Solanaceae > Nicotiana > Nicotiana glauca. The sequence continues at coordinate 20,477 of MU788596.1, forward strand.
TGGATTTAAGCATGGAAATTAGAGTAAATATTGAGGTTTTGGTTGAAAACCTAGAAAAAATTATAACCTTGGATTTTAGCCACGATTTTGAGTATGGAATTAGGAGAAAATCATATATTTGAGATCCTAAGGTCATGGGTAACCTTTATCTTCGAGAAATTTTGGATTCCGTGCACGTGGCCCCAAGGGCATTTTTGTCATTTCACTAAACGGAGTTGGGAACTTGTATAATCTGAATAGTTAACAAGTATTTGAGTATATTCTCATTAGTTTATCGTTAATTGGCTAGTTTCGGTGCATTGTGCATTGGTTCAAGCTTTCAGAAGGATGTAGAGTGCCGAATTGCGAGTCTTCGGAGCGAGGTGAGTCTCCTTTCTAATTCTGTGAGGGGGAAATTACCCCATAGGTGAATTAAATTGATTGTATGCTCCTAGTTGTGGGGGCTACGTGCGCATGAGGTGACGGGAGTCCGTGCGTAGCTACTATTATGCTATTGTCCGGGTAGTTTAGGACCCAAAAGCATGTTATATGTGGGATAAATGTGAAATCATTGATAGCTCAGATTGCTTAAATCTCCTTAAATTAATAATTGGATTTACTAAAAGACTTAAGCTTCGTTTTTCGCAAATTGATAAAGAGAATTGACCTTTTCCTGGATATTTGCTCCACGTTGACTTTCTGACTGTTTATCTGTCTGTGTGTATTTATTTTGGAACGGGCCGAACGCCTCGGCAGATTAATAGATGCATATATAGGCGTGCCGTCGACCCTCGGCAAATGCACATTTATTTTTGTTGGATCGGATCGTCGCCTCGGTATGATTTGCGCATCCTTATATTGCTGCCTGGATTTATTTAAGCTGTTACATGCCTCATTATGGCTCGAGATCATATTGTTAATAATGAAAAGAAACCTTGGAAATTTCCTATGAAGGAATTACGTATTTACTTGTTTCCCCTGGTTGGATAAAAAAAATGCTAGATAATAAATCCATTGTTGATAAGTATATTGAGAATAAATAATCGTTGGACCATTAGAGTGTGTCAAAGTTGACCATCTCGTCTCTACCCCTTCGGGATTAGGCGGGACACTCACTGAGTACACGTTGATAACGTACTCATACTACATTTCTGTGCAATTTTGTTGCACAGGTACATGATACTTTAGCGGCCTACTGGGCACGGCAGCACGGACAAATTCGGGAACAAGGTGAGTTGCAGTATGCGAGGCAGCCCGCAGCTCTTTAAAGTTCCTTCTAGTAACTGTATTTCTTTCCTGTCCATTGTATTTCAGACGGGTGTTGTGTTGTATTTTATGTCTTTATCAGTAGTTGCTCATGCACTTGTGACACCGTGTTTCTGGGATGGTTTCAGTAAATCTTTGTAGTAATTGGTATTATTTAAGTTTGAATTCAGTAAATGATCTTATTTTTATGTGATACAGAAGGAAATACCTTAGATTTTCAAAAGCAAAAAAAAAGGAAATTAATTGGTAATCTAATTGGCTGGCTTGATAGCGGCGTCCGGCGCCACAACGACCCTTAGTGGATTTTGGGTCATGACACTTGTATTGCCCTCCGGTTCGGGGATGTATATTGTATATTGTGACGCTTCTCTCGTCGGCTTGGGATGTCTATTAATGCAGAAGGGGCGAGTTATTGCATATGTTTCACAACAGCTGAAGGTCCATGAGAAAAATTACCCTGTGCACGATCTAGAGTTGGTGGCGATTGTTCATGCTCTTAAGATATGGAGGCATTATTTGTATGGGGTGTCATGTGAGGTTTATACAGACCATCGTAGCTTACAGCACTTATCCAGGCAGAGGGATCTTAATTCGAGACAGCGCAGGTGGCTTGAGTTACTAAAGGATTATGACATTACCATCCTTTATCATCCGAGTAAGGCGAATGTGGTCGCGGATGCCTTGAGCAGGAAGGCAGAGAGTATGGGTAGCTTGGAATTCATTCCTTCTGTGATGAGACCATTAGCTTTGGACATTCAATCCCTAGCTAGCAGACTTGTGAGATTGGACATTTCGAAGCCCGGCCGAGTTCTAGCATGTGTGGTTGCTCAATCTTCATTATTAGGGCAGATTAAAGCCCGGCAGTTCGATGATCCACATTTGGAGGTACTTAGAGAGACGGTACTTCAGGGAGATGTCAAGGAGATTTCTATTGGTGAGGATGGTGTGTTACGGCTTCAAGGCCGTGTATGTGTTCCTAATGTTGATGGCTTGAGGGAGAGGATTCTAGAGGAGGCCCACAGTTCGAGGTACTCCATTCATCCAGGTGCCACGAAGATGTATCGTGACTTGAGGCAGCATTACAGGTGGCAGAGGATGAAGAAGGACATTGCAGAGTATGCGGATAAATGTTTGAATTGCCAGCAGGTCAAGCATGAGCACCAGAGGCCAGGTGGCCTACTTCAGCGGATGCCCATTCCGGAATGGAAGTGGGAGCGCATCACTTTGGATTTCGTGGTTAGGTTGCCGCAGACTCAGCGGAAGGTTGATTCAATGTGGGTTATTGTGGATAGATTGACCAAGTCCGCCAATTTCATTCCAGTGGCGACTACTTATACGGCAGAGAGGTATGCTCAGATTTTCATTCGGGAGATAGTAAGGTTGCACGGTGTGCCGGTCTCCATCATATCAGACAGAGGCCCTCTGTTCACTTCCTATTTTTGGAGAGTTGTTCAGAGTGAGTTGGGGACCCGCGTAGAGCTTAGCACGACATTCCATCCCCAGACCGATGGGCAATCGGAGCGGACAGTTCAAATTTTAGAGGATATGCTTAGAGCATGCGTGACTGACTTTGGAGGGCAGTGGGATCAGTTCTTACCCTTGGCGGAGTTTGCATATAATAACATCTATCAGTCCAGCATAGAGATAGCCCCGTATGAGGCCTTATATGGTCGGCGTTGTCATTCTCCGATCGGGTGGTTTGAGCCTGGTGAGGCTAGACTGCTTGGTACAGACTTGGTTCAGGATGCCTTGGATAAGGTAAAGTTGATTCAGGAGAGACTCCGTACAGCTCAGTCCAGGCAGAAGAGTTACGTGGAACAGAAGGCGCGTGATGTATCATTAACGGTTGGCGAGAAGGTTCTGTTGAAGGTTTCGCCCATGAAGGGCATTATGAGATTTAGAAAGAAGGGAAAGTTGAGCCCACAGTTTATTTGCCCCTTTGAGGTGTTGAGGCAAGTTGGGGAGGTTGCCTATGAGCTTGCTTTACCTCCTAGTTTATCAGGAGTTCACCCAGTCTTCCATGTGTCGATGCTCCGGAAGTATCATGCCGACTACTCGCATGTGTTGGATTTCAGTACCATTCGGTTAGATGAGAGCTTGGGCTACAAGTAGGAGCCAGTTGCCATTGTTGATAGATAGGACCGCCAGCTGAGGTCCAAGAGGATTTCTGCGGTAAGAGTCCAGTGGAGGGGCCAACCAGTCGAGGAGGCGACCTGGGAGTCCGAGGAGGACATGCGGAGCCGATATCCCCACTTATTCAGTAGTCCAGGTACTTTTTGATGTCCGTTCGAGGACGAATGTTTGTTTAAGAGGTGAAGGATGTAACGACCCGACTGGTCGTTTTTCATTTTCGAACCCCGTTCCCCTAAATAATACTTTCTGCACTTGCTTTAGCTAATTTATGACTTGCGGGGACGGGTGGTTCGGAAGTTAGAAGAGTCTGAACGAGATTAAGCCTAGTTGCTTCTTTAAGTTCCTTTTAAAAGACCAAGTTTGACTTCGGTCAATATTTTGGGGAAATGGACCTGGAATCATGATTTGACAATTGATGAGGGTCCGCGGGAAAATATGGGACCTGGGCGTGTGCCCGAAATCGAATTCCGAGGTCCCTAGCCCGAGTAATGAATTTTTATGTAAAATTGTTAAGTTTAAGTTTCAAATAATTAAATAAACTAAGAAATCATTTTTTTTCATAGGTATAGGTATCGGGTTCGGATTTCGATTCCGAAACTTGGTACAAGTCCGAAATATCAGTTAAGACCCACCGGTAAAATTTGGTCTCAATCCGAGTAGTTTAAGGGTGTTTTGATCCGTTGAAGGGAAATTAAGTACTTGAAGTTCATTAAGTTGATTCAATTGGTTTTGGGGTTCGACTCCTTGATTTAGCGTTGTTTTGGGTGTTTCGAGGGTCCGACTAGGTTCGCCTTGTGATTTCAGACTTGTCGGTATGTTCGGGCGAGGCTCGGGAGCCCCGAGCATCAAATGGTCGAGGTTCGAGCGAAGTTGAAACATAGAGAAAAACCACCTTTGCTGCTTCTGTCATAACAGCTTCTGCGGCTCTTGGACCGCAGAAGCGGTCCTTTGATCGTAGAAGCGGTGGGGGCAGCTCAGAAAAAATCGCAGAAGCAATTTCTAGACTGCAGAAGCGGTCCCGCATAGGCGACTTCTGGACTGCAGAAGCGGTACTTCCAATCTGGGCCAGGACCCCATAAGCGGCACTTTTTCCGCAGGAGCGGATTTCGCAGAAGCGAAAATTCGTCCGCTGAAGCGAAAAATCGCTGGGACAGTGGAGTTCATTAAATATGAACCCAACCCCATTTCCTTCATTTCTCATTATACATTTGGACGATTTTGGTGATTCCAAAGGGGGGATTTCAACATAACATCACAAGGTAAGTAATCCCCACTCATTCTTAGTTTAAATGCATGAATATTAGATAGATTTAACACTAATAATTAAGTAAAATCAAAAGTGTTAGGGCTAGATCTAGGTTTTCAAGAAATTAAGATTTAACCACATGATTATCTATGTGATGAACTAGAAATCACATATTAGTGATCCTTAGGTTATAGAGAATAATTTTCTTCGAAAAATATCGGGATCCGGGAACGTGGGCCCGGGGTCAGAATTTAGGAAATTTATGGGAGAGGTTGGGAAATCACTTAAATAGTTAGAATTCAACCTTGTAAGCCCTTATTGACTGATCCCTATATTGTTTAACTAGTTCGTGCGCTTTCGGCTTCACTTTTAGGTTTCGGGCTTGTTCTTGATAGTTGGAAGTGCGCTTCGGAGCGAGGTGAGTCTCCTTTCTAACCTCGTGAGGGGGAATTGTCCCTTTAGGACTAATAAATGATAAATTGCTATCAAATGCGGGGGCTACGTACGTAATAGGTGACGAGAGTCCGTGCGTAGCTACTATGATATTACATGTCTGGGTAGTTTAGGACCCACAGCATGCCTAATGTGAGATATCCATTATTTGAATTATCAAAATAATCTTTTATGATATGTTAAAAGACTATAGAAAAACAAAAAGTGATCATACGAATATTATTAAACCTTGTAAGGATTTCCTTGTGTATAAATGATGCCTTTGTGTGCATTCATGATGTTTTAATTGATATTTGTGGATCGAGCCGATCGCCTTGGTGAAATAGATGCATCTATGGTACGGGCCGCTCGACCCTCTGTAGTGCACAATTTATATTCTGTTGGAGCGGGCCGTCGACCTCGGCATTGTTGTGCATAATGCATATATACATACTTGTATGCTCGGCTTAGACCTTTCATGATTTATTGCTAATTATTGTAAAAGAGGAAAAAATGATAAAGGAAAAAAAATGTGATTAAGAGCATGATTTTGACTTCCATGATAACTGTCGTATCAATGAACTATTTATGCTCTAAATTGTACATCATTGTTGTAATATTATCTTGACCTAGTGGGTATCAAGTCAACCACTCATCTCTACCTCTTCGAGATTAGGCGGGATACTCACTGGGTACATAATGTTTATGTACTCATGCTACGCTTATGTACTTAAATGTACAGGTTCTGAGGCCGATTCATTTGGTTACTGATCGGGCACGTGCCAGTGAGCTGTGGCAGAGACTTCTATGGTGAGCTGCTTCCCTTCCTACGCCGCTCAGCAACCGGATGGAGTCTTCTTTTGTATTTTGCAGTCTTTCTTTATTTCAGACAATAGGATAGAGGTGTTTGTATATTCTACTAGATGCCCGTACTTGTGACACCAGGTCTTGGCACACACTTTAGTAGACTAGTTTTGGGTTGTAATATTGTGTCCCTATATGGATTACTGTATTGGGTTTCCGAAAACCCCTTTTGGGATGCTTATTCCCCTTCTTAAAAATAGCGATTTTTTAAACTTAGAGATGTCTTCCGCACTTGGCTTGCCCGGCAAGGTTGTTGGGCGCCATCATGACCTGTTATGGAAATAGGTCGTGACAGGAAGAGCACTCGTAAAACACCCCTGAGCTTATGTGTGGGGCTTAGTTCCGTGAGACTTACGCCTCGGCCATCGGGGCGTACGCCCCGGACACGCCCAACGCCTAGCGTACTGCGCTCGCCTAATAGAACATTATGCAATTCTATGTAACTAACCTTGTAAATTCTCAAATTTGCTTAATAAACGTTGACTATTCAAAATTACTTTTTTAAATTACTTTTTTTCTTAATCATAAATCATTAAGTTGATAGTATTTTATGTCATAATAAAAAAAAAAAAATTATTGCACGTTATCCACTAAGACTGCTATGATAGTTAATTTTAAATAAATCTTTCATTTAAATGTATTAATTTATTAAATTTTGTTATGTCTTTACTATATAATAGTCCATAATTTTTTATAATTATTTTTCTAAATATTGTTTTTTCATGTTTATGAGATACAATAATTATTAGTTTAATACCTCTGTATTAGCTAGTAACTATTTATAAAAAATTAGTTATCATGGTATTGTATTGAAAATTATATGTCACTTTATTTACTTGTTAAAACTTAAAAATAAATGATGCTAGAGAATTATATTTAAATTATGAATTATGCTTTTATACCAATTCTCTTTCAAATAGAAAGCATATTAAATAAAAGGAGTATTTTAAGAAAATTATCAAATTATAATATCGAAATGCTTTCATGATTCATTACTCCTTAAGAGGTACATATAAGATTTCGTATCAAATACATTACTTTTGATGTTTGAGTTGTAATGACGTTGTAGCTAATTTGCATATTATGATATATGTCATACTTTTCGTATTATTCATAGTTGAATTATAATTTATAATTATTTTAAATAGATTATTTGTTATAATTTTTTGATTTAATGTAATTTTTATAATTATTTTTTATTTTATACTATCTTAAAATTTTTGAAATCAGTAAAATTTAAAGATCCGTGGGACTTACGCCCCATGTCTCAGAGATTACGCCTCGCCTCGTTAGAGGTGAAACACCTCACCCACGCCCCTGCGTTTTAAAATATTGATATCATTCAAAGATTTATAATAAAATATTTTTTCATCATTACCTTATTTATCGTTCCGTTTTGTTCTGCTACAGTTGGTGGATAAAACAGTTAGTAACTTTTCTCATTTTCGACATATATGACAATTAAAAAATTATGGACAACATTTTCCACATGGAAGCAGTCGAAACAATAAAAAATATATTTTCCAAATTTAAAAAATATAACTCGAAAGGTAAGCATAATCGAGGGCTTTCCATCTGTAACGACCCGACAGGTCATTTTGAGCTCTAGCACGTCGTTCAGCAGTCTGAGCCCATGAACAACTTCATTTCAGGTATTATGACATGTACGCGTGGTCGGAAATAAATTTCGGGAAGTTAAGATTTGATTTGGAAAGAGGATTTTCATTTCGGAAGCTTAAAGTTGAAAGAATTAACTAGAATTTGGAATTTTGAGTAAACAACCTCGAAATTAGTGCAATCTGATTACGTGAAACATATTAAGGAACAACGATCCTTATTTGGTTCAGAATGAGGTAATGTTTCTTGTCAGAAGTATAGACTCAATGATTGTTTGACTTGGCAGTTGATTATGAACTTCTGCACATCTCTTCCGTTTGTGGCGGCATTGTAAGAGCTAGTAAGACCTGTGTGTGTCATGGGGTTTAATGGGAGCATCAGATTTATAGAATTTTGACTAAGTTGATCAGAAAATATTATTGTGGTCCGGTGAGTAAAGTGATGCTAGGTGTAAATTCAGCAAAGTTATGCAGCCATGTTTGGGTACAGCGTGTAGTGATTGATACGGTGATCTTATGTTGGAAACAGGTGGGGCATAGAATTCTGGATGTTGGAATTGCCCTCTAAGGCTTATTTGCTTGAATAAAAGGGAATATCTTCACAATTGATCGAGCTGATGTGCTCAACTGAGTTGTGGTAGAACGGGAAGGTGCATGAGATGTTAAACAGCAATTTCAGTGTAGTTCTCATCATGTTCGAGGATGAACATATGTTTAAGTGGGAGAGAATGTAATGAACCGACCAATTGTTTTGAGCTCTAGCACGTCGTTCAGCAGTTTAAGTCCATGAACAGCTTCTTTTCAGGTATTACGACTTGTACGCGTGGTTGGAATTAAGTTTCGGGAAGTTCATAGTTGATTTGGAAAGAGGATTATCATTTCGGAAGCTTAAAGTTGAAAGAATTAACTATGATTTGCAATTTTGAGTAAACGACCTCGAAATGAAGATCTGAAGATTCCAGCAGGTTTGCATGATGATTTCGCACTTGGGCGTATGCCCATATCTGGTTTTTGATGACCCGGGAGTGTTTTGCCGTCTATGGTGGAAGTTAGCATTTTGGCAGAAATTTCATAAGTTTGGCTTGAAGTGAATTTCAGTGTTATCGATGTCCGTTAGGGATTCCGAGTCTAGGAATAGCTCCGTATGGTGATTTTGGAATTGGGAGCGCGATCGGAAGTGAATTCGGTGGTCTGTAGGTCATTTTGGAGCCATTTGGCTAAAGATAGAAATTTGAAGGTTTTTGAGAAGTTTGACCGGAAGTAGACTTTTTGATATCGGGGTCGGAATCCAATTCCGAAAGTTGGAGTAGGTCCGTAATGTCGAATATGACTTGTGGGCAAAATTTGAGGTCAATCGGACGTGATTTGATAGGTTTAAACATCAGAAATAGAAGTTTGAAATTCTAAAGTTCATTGAGTTTGGATTGGAGGTCGATTCATGATTTTAGTGTTGTTTGATGTGATTTGAGGCCTCGAACAAATCCGTAATGTGTTTTGGGATTGTTTGGTAAGTTTGGTTGAGGTGCCGGCGGCCTCGGGTGGATTACGGATGGTTAACAGATCGAATTATGAATTTGAGGAAGGGCTGAAGCAGCTGATATCTGGTGTAACCGCACCTGCGAGATTTTGGCCGCAGGTGCGGAGCTGCAGATGCGGTATGGGCAGAGGAGAGCCGGGACCGCAGATGCGGTTAGGGATCTGCAGAAGCGGCACCGCATCTGCGGAAGATTTGTCGCAGAAGCGGAAGAGGGGCAGCTTGGAGTGGACCGCAGATGCAGTCAGGGTTCCGCAGAAGTGGGACCGCATCTGTGGAAGGTAGGCCGCTGAAGCGAAAAAGGGAGCTTGGTGGGGAACTGTAGAAGAGGTATTTGGACCGCAGAAGCGGTCAAAGGACCGCAGGTACGGAAAATGCTGGAGGCAGAGAGGGGTTTTAAAAATCGGATTTTGGCCATTTCCTCTCATATTTTTTGGCATGGGCGAGTTTGGAGAGCTTCGAGAGGGGATTTTCATCATCAATTTCAAGGTAAGTTATTCACACCTATTTTGAGTTAAATACATCAATTATGTATGGATTTGAGCATGAAATTGGTAGAAAACTTAGGGTTTGAGGGAAGACCTAGAAAATTCTTGTTCATGGAATTTAACCACAATTTGGGGTATGAAATTAGGAGAAAATCATATATTTGAGTTCATGAGGCTATGGGTAAACTTTATCTTCGAAAAATTTTGGAGTCCGGCACGTGGGCCCGAGGGCATTTTTGACTTTTCGATCGGGGTTTGGAATTGTTATAAATCGGATTATAATGGGTACCTTAGCATATATTAATGGATTTGCATAATTATTGGCTAGTTTTGGAGCGTTGTGCATCGATTTGAGTATTCAAAAGGGCGTGGAATGCCGGTTATGGACCTTCAGAGCGAGGTGAGTCTCCTTTCTAACCTTGAAAGAGGTAATTGTCCCCATAGGTGAGTTAATTGGTTATGTGCTCCTATTTGTGGGGGGCTACGTACGCACGAGGTGACGAGAGCCTGTGCATAGCTACTATAATGCTATTGTCCGGGTAGTCTAGGACCCAAAATTATGCTATACTTGGATTAATTGTAAACTTATTGATAGCCTGAATTGCTTAAATCCTATTGAACTAGTAAACGAATTTCTAAAAAGATTAAATTTCATTTTCTTAAATTGTTAAAGGAGAATTGTCTTTATTTGGATAAATATTCCTCGATAAATTCTTAATTGACCGTTTGAGTAGGTATCTGTACGTGTACCTGCGTCACATGTATGATTCGTGAGCCGGGTGTTTGTTTATTTTATGTTGACCGCGTCGCAGGATAGTTCGCGAGCGGGGTAATAGATGAATCTATGGTTTGAGCTGTTCGACCCTCGGCAGTGCACGATTTACATTTTTGTTGGAGCGGGCCGTCGACCTCAGCATGATTTGTGCATGATATATATTGTTGCCTGAGAATGTTAAATGTTGATATGGCTTTTCATGGCTTGATATAAATTGATAAGATAATAAAAAGTAAACCTTGAAAATCCTTTATTATCTATTAAAGGTAGTGCTTACATGTTTTCCGACTTTGTGAGTTAGAACTGCTATATAAATCCATGATTTCCTCACATTTTTAGTACATTATTATTTGACCTCTAGAAAGTGTTGAAGTCGAACTCTTGTCTCTACTTCTTCAAGATTACACAAGATACTTGCTGGGTACACGTTGTTTTCGTACTCATACTACACTTGCTTTGCATTTTTGTTGCATAGTTTTATGTGTGGCTAGTGGCTTAGTGGCATAGCGGCATGGTTGACACGGAGACTAGGTGAGCTGTATTTCTTCGAGGAGACCCGCAGCTAGTATAGTCTCTCTCAGGATTCTATTTATTTCCTGTCCAATTGAATTCCGGACAGTCGTTGTAATTTATTCGATTTTTCTTAGAAATCGCTCATGCACTTGTGACACTGGGTTCTAGGAGGATTTTTTGGATTATTCAGTATTAAGTCTTTTATTGACTTTATGCTCATTTCTGTAAAATTTCATTATTTATTATTTAATTTTTAAGAAAAATAATTTCCGCAAATACTAAAATTGGAATTTAATTATGCGTTCTTAGTTGGCTTGCCTGACAGCGGTGTCCGGCACCACCACGACCCTTAGTGGATTTTGGGTCGTGATAACATGGTATCAGAGCACTAGGTTCCTAAGGTCTCACGAGTCATGAGCAAGTCTAGTAGAGTCTCGCGGATCGGTATGGAAACGTCTGTACTTATCCTCGATAGGCTGCAGGACTGTTAGGAGTACTTCCCTTCTTGATTCCTCATCGTGCGATTTGATTCCTTTGAGGCTTATGCCTTCGTTTCCTTCCTACTCAATCTTATGCGACGCAAAGCACTTGTTATAATTCGAGAATTTAAGAATTTTAATGGCACTACAGATGTGATAGGGGATGTTTCTCCCGGTATAGTTGATCGGATTATTATCATCGCTTGGTAGAAGAATATTTTATTATTTCAGCCCAAAAGCGATACTTCTGAGCGCTCTGAGGTTAGGCACAAGTTGCCATGATGCTTATCAATGATTGTTCCGCAGTAGTGATATGATGGTAGGATGTTGCCCACGTGTCGGGGCAGTGAATGACTTGAAGGGAAGTTTACTCAGTGCGTGATTCAGAGATTCAGTATTCTACTTTCGGGGGAGGGAAAGGCAATCAGACTAAGAATGTGTAGATTTGTGATGATGGAGTAACGAGGCTTGGTATTTGTAAGCGTGGAGTAATTTTCATCTGTGATGAGGTGTCATTGTCCTTAAGGATTGTACGAAGCTCGTCGGTGTTATGATCTTCCACAATTCGCCTTTGGGGCAGGATATTATGGGTTAGTATTGAATAAGCGACTGTAGATATCGCAACGCAAGCTGGTTCAGGGTTGAATCGACATTTCTAATATTAGCAGCTCAAGAGATATGATCTTTGAAAAAATTTAAAGTTAGTAGCGAGTTGTGGATTCAAGTGCTACGAAGATAGATTTTATTTAGGCAGCAGACGAATTGCAAAAGATAAGCAAAGACATGTGAGAGGTGTCAGGATGTGGCTAAAATTTCTAGAAGGCCAAATATAAGAGGCCAAGGGTCGAGTAGTCGATTAAGGGGATAAGTTCCGCCAAAGTGGGAGAGTGGCGGAGATGCATATGGGCTTGCAGTGGGATGACCATATACCTGTAGGAGAGTTTGGAGTGATTTGATAATATTAGTGATTGGTTATTAGGGTCTACGAATTCAATTTGAATTATGGACTATTATGCGGTGGGAGATTTAATATAATGGGAAGGAGCTGCCGGAAATGAAAATGGATACGACACAACTCTGAATTGGGAGGATGTTGTCGCAAATTTAATTGATGTCTACGAGGGGTGAATGGACTTGTGTAACTAGAAAGTGAGCTAGAACTCCGGATGGGTTATTATTGTCATAGTGATTGTACCCTGTGCAGCGGCGTTGGAAGATGATGGGAAGTGATTTCCACAATTAGGTTATTCCCTGTGAGTGGGTTAGCGGTCGCGTGGTTGGCGAAACTTCTGCGAAGAATTCTATTAGTTATGCAGCGAAGAGATCGATAGTGCAAATGTGGTTGATGATTCAGAGTATAAAAAGGGGGTTTTACAGAAAGAATCCAAGAATTTAGGAGATTGATTGCGCAAGGTTATGTCAATAAGAGATAAGGAATTCCAGAGAGTTCCAGAGTTGTGCAACAGTGGCTTCAAGCTAAGTGGGAGAGTCCCACCGCCTGTGATTGGGTTGCATGGTTAACTACTCGCGAGGCTTCTGGTTATTAGCATATTGAAGGGTTATTCCAGCTATGGGAAGAGAACATAAGTGGTAATTGAGCAAAGGAATTGTTAAAGGTGGGCTATAGTTGGCCTTATAGGCAGGATTGTGTTTGTAAAGATGCAGGTTCCAAGGGAAAGGACTCTGCCAAGTACATCACCAATGGGGTACTCATGTGCTAGAAGATTTATGGAATTGATTATATTCGGGGACAAGTCAGAGCGGGTGGCTCTCAACAACGGTCCTAATGGATTCAAGGGGTAAAGTGTGGTGCCTAGTGATTTCGAGCCTATATGTAAAACTAGGATTCAGGCGTGGTAGCAGCTTATGAGAAGAGGCCAGGATGTTCTATGATGTCTTGACTTGTAGTGTAGCATTTGGGAAATACGAAATAATTTGTGGGATTTGAGACAACATGTCCTCGTGATTTAAGGTCACTCGGAATGAGTGAAAATGAATTGTTCTATTTGTTGAATGGAGTTGTTAGGCGATCAGGGTAAATCGAAAGAAGATAGATTGGTTAGCCATAATCGAGTTGGCATATTGTTGGTGGAGATCAGTTCCCTCAGCGTGATCAAGTTATGAGTGTGATTTGTGGCGGTACGTGCGAGGCCTATCGGCCGCCATAATTGATGTTATTCAGGAGTATTCTATTGTTATGGCCCATTATGTGTGGGCGGATACCGAAAGGGTTATGGTGGATTAGACCACTACTTAAGGATTTGGATGTTTTATGGGTATGAGTACTCACCTGTGTTGTTATGGTTCTCCTGAAGTGAGTTTAGCGAAAAGCTTAATATGATGAAGTATTAGTCTATTAGCAATTCTGGAATTATGATGAAGAGTCGTGTACTACCGTATATTGGCATATTGGGTGCATTAAGTGATATGGAATCTGAAGTAAGGGTCAAGATTTCATTTCGGAAGTAACAAGGATGTCACGAGCTCGGATGAGCAGGAAAGGAGTTTCGATGTTCAAAGTAAGTCGGTATTGCCGTCATTGTCACCTGAGATCAGTGTTTTTTGAAAAAGGCTTTGCATCCTAGTTAATGATTCTTGATCGCTATTCAGCGTTATTGCGGCTGGTGGTTTGGATGTACGAACCTGTTATGTGTTTCGAAAGGTTATGGGAATGTATCCCAAAGGAAGATTGTATAAAAGTGGCATGTAGTCACTCGATTGATTTAAGATTTAAAACAATTATGAGGATTGTGGTAATATTATTAATTTGAGAATTTATGCCTGGAGGGCACTCTATTTCTTGGGTTATGGACTGAGGAGGTTTGTTCCGGTTATGAAGGTTGTTCTCGTATGTTACGAGAAGAGGGAAGTTAGTATGGACATTTGAAGGGTTATTGGCTTAGTTGATATGATCAGGATTGACTTCAGGTCGGTGGTTAGATTTAAATGTGAATATAGGTTGTATGTCAAGCTAGCTGTGTTCATTTCAGCAAAGCGCTCCTTACGGAAGAATAGTCGGGGTGTTATGTGGTCGTTAGCTATTTTATGTAATGATGTATTATGCCGTGCGAGTTGTGAGACGACTCGGTGAATTGCTTATGTGAAGGGGATCCACATAGGAATGATGTTATATGAGCAAAATGGCTCTTGAGATTCAGATTGTATATCGCACTTCACTTGTGCTCGAGTTTGTGGATTATAGCGTTATATGTCTCCCCAGGGAAGGGTATTATACACTTAGCGTGTTTATGACTGATATTTAGTATTTTTCTGTAATGAGCAATTTAGCTCGATGTACATCTCCTTATGTGAGTTCCATGTGTGGATCGGGTGGCACGCCTCCATGGGTATGTTATTTGGATTGGGTGGCACGCCGCCATAGTTATGTTGTGTGGATCGGGTGGCATGCCGCCATGGTTATGTTGTGTGGATCGGGTGGCACGCCACCATGGTTATGATTGATCGGATCAAGTTACGCGCCGCAACAGTGTGATGTTCGGTGCAGTTCCACATATCTGTTTATTGTGTTCTGCTACTATTTCCTAAAGGAAGCTCATATTAGCTATATGTCCGCGTCGCATATATGATTCGCGAGCGGGGTAATTGAAATTCCTTTTCATAGTTCATTTTCCTTTTTGTATCGCATTCTAATTGGTAGGATATTGGCACATTGTGGCATCATATGAGACTTTTGGTCATGTCGGGGTGGCTTATTGCATGAGCAGTTCGTACTGGGTGAGACGAGATTGTTGGATTTAGGATCAGTGCAATCTAATTACGTGAAACATATTAAGGAACAAAGATCATTATTTGGTTCAGAATGAGGTAATGTTGCATGTCAGAAGTATAGACTCAATGATTGGTTGTATTGGCAGTTGATTATGAACTTCTACATATCTCTTCCGTTGTGGCGGCATTGTAAGAGCTAGTAAGACCTGTATGTGTCGTGGGGTGAAATGGGAGCATTTGAATCGTGGAATTTTGACTAAGTTGATCAGAAAATTATATTGTGGTCCGGTGAGTAAAGTGATGGTAGGTGCAAATTTAGCAAAGTTATGCAGCCGTGTTTGGGTACGGCGTGTAGTGATTGATATGGTGATCTTATGTTGGAAATAGGTCGGGCATAGAATTCCGGATGTTGGAATTGGCCTCTAAGGCTTATTTGCTTGAATAAAAGGGAATATCTTCAGAATTGATCGAGCTGATGTGCTTAACTGAGTTGTGGTAGCATGGGAAGGTGCATGAGATGTTAAATAGCGACTTCAAACTACTTCAGTGTAGTTCTCAGCATGTTCAAGGACTAACATATGTTTAAGTGGGAGAGAATGTAACGACCCGATCGATCGTTTTGAGCTCTAGCACGTCGCTCAGTAGTCTAAAGCCATGAACAACTTCCTTTTAGGTATTATGACTTGTACGCGTGGTCGGAATTAAGTTTCGGGAAGTTCAGAGTTGATTTGGAAAGAGCATTCTCATTTCGTAAGCTTAAAGTAGAAAGAATTAATTAGGATTTGGAATTTTGAGTAAACAACCTCAAAATCGAGATCTGAAGGTTCCAGCAGGTTTGCATGATGATTTCGGACTTGGGCATATGCCCAGATCGGGTTTTGGATGACCCAGGAGTGTTTTGGCGCCTATGGTCGAAGTTAGCATTTAGCAAAAATTTTATAAGTTTGGCTTGAAGTGCATTTCAGTGCAATCGATGTCCTTTTGGGATTTCAAGTCTGGGAATAGCTCCGTATGGTGATTCTGGAGTGGGGAGCGCGATCGGAAGTGAATTCGGAGGTCCGTAGGTCATTTTGGAGCCATTTGGCTAAAGCTAGAAATTTGAAGGTTTTTGAGAAGTTTGAACGGAAGTGGACTTTTTGATATCGGGGTCAGAATCAAATTTCAAAAGTTGGAGTACTTCGGTAATGTCGAATATGACTTGTGCGCAAAATTTGAGGTCAATCGGACGTGATTTGATAGGTTTAAACATCGGAAATAGAAGTTTGAAATTTTAAAGTTTATTAAGTTTGAATTGGAGGTCGATTCATGTGTTGTTTGATGTGATTTGAGGACTCGAGCAAGCCTGTAACGTGTTTTGGGATTGGTTGGTAGGCTTGGTTGAGGTCCCGGGGGCCTGGGTGGATTCCAGATGGTTAACAGACCGAATTTGGAATTTAAGGAAGGACTGAAGCAGCTGATATCTGGTGTAACAACACCTGCGAGATTTTGGCCGCAGGTGCGGAGTGGTAAAAGCGGCTAGGTAGCCGCAAATGCGGTATGGGCGGAGGAGAGTTGGGACCGCAGATACAGTCAGGGATCCGCAGAAGCGGGACCGCATCTGCAGAATCGCAGAAGCGGAAGAGGGGCTGCTTGGAGTGGAACGCAGATGTGGTCAGGGTAGAAGCGGGACCGCATCTGCGGAAGGTGATCCGCAGAAGCGGAAAAGGGAGCTTGGTGCGGAACCGAAGCGGTATTTGGACCGCAGCGACACAATCGCAGAAGCGGTCAAAGGACCGCAGGTGCGAAAAATGCTGGAGGCAGAGAGGGGTTTAAAAAATCGGATTTTGGCCATTTACTCTCATATTTTCTTGGCATGGGCGTTTTTGGATAGCTTCAAGATGGGATTTTCGTCATCAATGTCAAGGTAAGTCATCCCCACCTATTTTGAGTTAAATACATCAATTATGTATGGATTTGAGCATGAAATTGGTAGATAATTTGGGGTTTGAGGGAAGACCTAGAAAATTATTTTTCATGGAATTTAACCACGATTTGGGGTATGGACTTAGCATAAAATCATATATTTCATAAGGTTATGGGTAAACTTTATCTTCGAAAAATTTTGAAATCCGGGCACGTGGGCCTGAGGGCATTTTTGTCAACTTTTCGATCGGGGTTAGGAATTGTTATAAATTGGATTATAATGGGTACCTTAGCATATATTAATGGATTTTCATAATTATTGGCTAGTTTTGGAGTGTTTTGCATCGATTAGAGTCTTCGGATGGGCGTGGAATGCTGGTTATGGACCTTCGGAGTGAGGTGAGTCTCCTTTCTAACATTGTAAGAGGGAATTGTCCCCATAGGTGAGTTAATTGGTTATGTGCTCCTATTTGTTGGGGGCTAGGTACGCACGAGGTGATGAGAGCCCATGCGTAGCTACTATTATGCTATTGTCTGGGTAGTCTAGGATCTAAAAGCATGCTATACTTGGATTAATTGAAAACTTATTGATAGCCTGAATTTCTTAAACCATATTGAACTAGTAAATGAATTTATAAAAAGGTTAAATTTCATTTTATTAAATTGTTAAAGGAGAATTGCTTTATTTGGATAAATATTCCCCGATAAATTCTTAATTGACTGTTTGAGGATGTATTTGTACGTGTACCTGCGTCGCATGTATGATTCGTGATCAGGGTGTTTGTTTATTTTATGTTAATCACGTCACAAGATAGTTCGCGAGTGGGGTAATAGATGCATCTATGGTTCGAGCCGTTCGACCCTCGGCAGTGCATTATTTACATTTCTGTTGGAGCGGGCCGTCGACCTCGGCATGATTTGCGCATGATATATATTGTTGCCTGAGAATGTTAACTGTTGACATTGCCTTTCATGGCTTGATATAAATTTATAAGACAAAGAAAAGTAAACCTTGAAAATCCTTTATTATCTGTTAAAGGTGTTTACCTGTTTTCCGGCTTTGTGAGTTAGAACTGCTATATAAATCCATGATTTCCTCACATTTTTAGTATATTATTATTTGACCTCTAGCAAGTGTTGAAGTCGACCTCTCATCTCTATGATAAGTTGGTATTTTACCAACTTATCTTGTCTTTAAACCTATACTTTTGCTATGTTTGAGTGATAAAATCGTGTAATTGATGCCATTTACTTCTATTTTACAGGTTGTATGTGATTTAGAAGTAATAGTGAAGAAACAAAGTGAAAACAAGTCAAAAAGGAGCTAAAATGGGAAAGTGAAGTCTGCCCAGTTTTTACTCTATGCGGTCGCAATGAATGGAATGCGATCGCATAAGCCAAAGAAGTGAAGAAATGCGAACGCATTCACACTATGTGAATGCATAGTGTAAAATAGGTTTGTTCAGATGCTGGTCAACAACACTATGCAAACGCATTTGCACTATGCGAACACATAGTGTAAAGGAGGTTTGGTCAGCTGGTACTCAACAAGCTTATGCGAACGCATTGGACAGCATGTGATCGCATAGATTGAGAAACCATCTATATGCGATCGCAATTGACTTTGTGCGAACGCCTAGTGTAGTTTCTGGGCTGTTCTCGGCAAAGTTGGAATTTCACGTTTGTAATCCCCAAATCATTTTTATACTCGTCCAAACGCATTTGTAAAGGATCTTTGGCTTAATTTCAGTCCTCATAGACTAGAGAGAACATTTTTGGAAGCTAGGGTTTTTGCACACACACTTGGGTCTTGAAGATTGAAGCTTGTGGTTAAGATTTTCTTACCCGTTTATGTTTATTTCTTCATTTCCTTGATTTGTATTTAATATTTAAGTGTGTAGTATTTATTTCCAACACTTGAACCATGTTTATATAAATATTCATATTTAAAGTGTGGATTAAATACCTTGTTGTGCTTATGTATTGAATGATTTTTATTCTTTTATGAAGTGAGTTATTGTTACTCTAATTATTCTTGTTCTTTAATTTTTCCAAACGGATTTTCTAACCCTAGGACTCGCCCATTAACTCCGAATTGATTTTGGGAAAAATAGTTTGGGGTTGGGAAAGATTAATTAACAAGAAATTGAGGCGTTAACCCTCATTTTATGGATTCTACCTAGGGATAGGATTGAACTACTTGTAGCCTTCCGGGTGTGCTTAATCTTCTAATTGTGATTAGGAATAATTCAATTAGGAAGTCTTGTTAGTTTTCGGAAGAAGCTAATTAAGAATTATTATCCGTGGCTAATTAACATAAACTCGCTCATATTTGTAAAATCATGAAATACATTGGATCGTTACTTGAGTGTAATTCCCGATGCATTCATACTTGTAGCCATTGATCATTTTACTTGCTTTCTAGGTTAGTTTACATTTCCGCAATTAGATATAAAAACATTTTCCAACCAAAATTCTTAGTGTTTGGCATTGCGCAACTAGCGATAATTTTCTTACATGCCTAATCGCCTACACATTGTTCTCTGTGGGATTCGACCCCGACTCATAGTTGGGTAAATTATATTGCTGCGACCGTGTCTATTGCTTTTTAGTAGTGGATTTGGACGTCATCAAAATTGGCGCCGTTGCCGGGGAATAATTTGGCATAATTTAGGTTGTTTGAGAAGTAAGCGAAAGTGCTTTGGTCCAAACTTGTGAATATTTGTGTAATTAATTTTTCTTACCTTGGTCTATTTTTCTTGTTTATTTCTTGTTTATTTTCTTATTTTTGAAAAATGGCATCGTATAATGAAAATTGGTCGGATGGTAGTTGTTCATACTTTGATGACCCTTGTCCTTATTGTGGAGGACCACACTCGTGGCAAAATTGTTTGAATTCTCCCGGGGGCAGATTGTGCGCACAATCTCAACCCCATGGTTGGAGTATTTGTGATAAGTGTGGTGGCCAAAATGGTCATTGGGATTATTGTGCATATTTGTCCTTCCCTTCCCCAAGCCCCTACTATGATGAGTCTACTTTTTGTGATGAGAATTATAGGGCTATGGAAGTGGAAGAAGTTGAGCATGGCCAAAATGGAGAGTTCAAGCTTATGTTGGAGTGTTTACTTGACAAGGCAACGAGGAGCCAAATGCCTTGGAGGAGCTTTTGGAGAATAGTCTCCAAAATGACTTGGCGCTTGAAAGATTGCACTCCCAAATGGATGAAATGATCGAAGCCTCAAGGGCTCAAAAAGCCTCGGAAGTGAATGAAAACCAAGAATCTTCCTTGGACATTGAAAGTTAAAATCCTTCCTTGGAACTTGATCAAAACCAAGAATAACTCTCAAATTCTCAAAATGAGAGAATGACGCTCATGTTGGAGACCATTCTTGAAAATGAGGAGAAGCACAACTTTGCACTCGAGGACTTGAAACAAAGTTTGGCACACAATGATGAACACATCCGCACTTTGGAAGATCAAATGCAAATATTGGTTGAGGCTCACTATGCCCAACAAATTGAGTGTGCGGATAAAAGCCAAGAAGAGTCCAATTCCGAGGAAGAAAGTGAGCTTTACTTTGAGGAGTCAAGAATTGAACATCCGCCAACCGACTCCATGAGTACTAATGATGCCAAGAAAAATATGGAATTAGAGTCAACCGGTGTAAATGCAAATGTGGTTGAGATTGACTCTAGTTCGGGGGAAAATGAGGATGTCAAAGTCCAAGAAAAATTGCAAAGTGAAGGTTTGAGGTCACATTCCAAGCATTTTTCAACGTTGGAATTGTGTGGTGATACGGGAGTTGAACTACACGAGTCAATGGAGGATTGCGAGGAGGAAAAACTCATACCATTCATTTTACAGTTTGAGGAAACAAGAAAGCAAAATGACATTCCTCACTTGAGAGCCAAGAAGTGCAAAATGAAGAATTTAAGCATTGGCTCGATCATTGACTTACCACCCCCCATCGCTCGTGGTCACAAGCTTGATTCTAAGCTAGGTGCCCAATTCATATCATCCAAGTGGCGAGAAAAGTGGTAATGTTGTTTGCGTCGTGCCACGACATTAAATGCGGCGCTTGGTGGGAGGCAACCCATCGTTTTTCAGAATTTTTCGTCATTTTTGAAATTTTCTTTTTTGGAATATCTTAGAATATTATTTGTAACTAATCTGCCAAGTTTCAGAATTTTTGGAGTTGATTTGAGCAGGTCGGACTGACCCGGATGGCAAATTCCAGTAGTTGGTGTAAAATTGCAGTGCAGCAGAAAATTGCACTATGCGATCGCATCTGCACAATGCGATCGCATAGAAGAAGCTTAGTTGGACTCTATGCGATCGTGAACTTTGACTGGTCAACCAAAATTTTACACTATACGATCGCACATGATGCCTGCGATCGCATAGTGTCAGGTATGATTAAAAGACCAAAGGCTAGTGAAAACGCACAGTTCCCCTTTTTTGCAAAACAACAGACCCCCTCTCATCCCAAAAGCCCTAATAATTCAAAAAAAAAAAAATTCCTCAATTCTATTGCAATTGTTTCATCTTCATTTTCAAGGTATGGAATGTCTTCACTCTCCTCTCAATAATTTTTGTTTCTTTTCTTCTTTTTGTTTGTATAAATTGTGAAATTGTAGAATACTCTTGTTTAATTAGTTATAGGGTTTAAAGTTTCAAGTATTAAGTTGCAAATTAATACTTGAAAGTGTGTGTGTTTGCTGGGTGAGTTTGGTTGAGAGTGAGTGATTATTTCGAAGAAAATTTTGGGTGAGATCCTTGGTTTAATGGTCTGAAATTGAGCACACAAAATTGGGCGCACAACATGTTTGTGAAAATGTCTAAAAGAACAAAATCTGGGCGAGGCTGAAAGACTCTATGCGATCGCATTGACTATTCTGTGATCGCATAGGTCTAAAATGGCACTGGGAGAAAATAGCACTATGCGATCACAATAGTGTCTATGCGATCGCATAGCACTAGAAATCTGGATCCTGAAATTACACTATGCGATCGCAACAGTGCAATGCGATCGCATAGCCTTAAGCCCAGCAGTGTTAAAAACAGTAGCTTTGCAGATTTGTGCCCAAATGCTTTCTGCTCTTTTTCTTTGGCCTAAATGTATTATAATATAGTTTATAAAGTACTCGTTCATGTGTTTAACATTTAGTTACCATTTGTAGGTACTTTGTGCACAAAATGGCCTCAAAAAATGTTGAAAACGCGCAAGAATTTGCCCTCCTAGCTCCGGAAGAAGAGTATTTTGATGCGACAAGATTTATGGCAGCTGAGTGTGAAAGGAATTACGACAAGCTCATGTCAAAGAGCATTGTCAAAGAACGAGGCATCTGTTTGGACACTATTGAAGACAAAATGCCGGAATTTTTCCAAAGACTCACCGACAGTGGATGGATTTGCTTCGCTCCTGAACCAGTCAAGGCGAACTACACAATAGTTCGCGAATCTTATGCCAATGCCATGAGGACTAACTTTCGGGGGGAGGTATTCACTATTGTTAGAGGCAAGCGGGTTAACTTTGGCCCCGAAGTGATAAATGCACATTATGGGCTTCCAAATGTTGATGATGAGGTGTACCGAGCTATCGGAAGAGAGAGGGGAACAGAATGGCTGGTAGAAAAACTTCACAACGGGCAGCCGACTTGGGTAAGAGTTCACAAAGGGGTTGATTCGCATGAATTCACTGGGGAAGCCAAGATTCGGCTATCCCTTATCTGTGCAAGGGTTGTGCCATCAAAAAACGAAACTGAAGTGACGCCTGAAAAGGCATTGATGATTGTTGCTATTCTGGATGGTTTTCCTGTAAATGTGGGCTAGCACATTGTGAACGAAATAGAGGAGGCTTGCAACGGAAGGACTAGAAGCTTATTCTTCCCTTTATTGATCACTCAATTGTGCTATGCTGCTGATGTGCCTACAGACCAATGATGTTGAGAAGGACCCTGCCGTAGCAATTTATCCATTGGTTTGCCGAGGGGCATCTGTCAATAAGAAAAAGAGAAGGATTGATGTGCTATCTCCTTCGTTTGGGCAGTTTGATGGTTCGGCCGAGGGATCCGGAGGTGACCCTACAGCTACAGCAGGATCTCATGACCCATCACATGACCCTATGGGACCACTCCAGTCAGGCCCTCACACCATGCGCCACATTTCCCAGCAGATATATGGTGTTGACACCCACATTGGACAGCTTGTTGCAGGTCTTCCCTCAGGTCCATCTGGTGAGGGCACTTCGACTAGGTCGGGTTCATCGAGCAAAAATCTACCGACCTTGGATGATGTAGTGCAAGAGCAAAAGGGAATCAAAACCAGGTTAGAAGACTTGAGTAGGAGACAAGGAAAGATTGAAAGGCGACAGGTGAAATTCAAGGAGCACGAGAAGAAGAAAAGCAAGTTCCTGTCGAAAATGATGAACAAGCTAAGCTCACTATGTGGTTCACAAGATTCTTCTTCTGATGATGATGAAGATGCAGAGCTAAAGTTTCCCAGCACATCCGACTCCGAGTGATGCAGTATTCAGGGAGCACTTTCCACCATTTTACTCTACCATGTTTAGTTGCATTGGGGACAATGCAATATCTTTTGTTGGGGGTGGCTTCTTGTATAACTGTGATTGTTAACTGTTGTTATGGCGGATTAGTATTGTAGTTATTTTCATGTTGTTTTTAGTATATTTTCATGTCATATGTTATATTAGTATGTTTATTAGCTGCTTAATTTCTTAAATTTTATATATATGATGTTTTAGTTGCTTTAACTTCTTAATGTTTGTTATTAGCTTCTTTAATTTTTTATTTTAGTTTGTTTTATGTTAGTGGCAATATCCTTGGTTTTCTTTATACCACGGTTCTTTTTCCAAGGATGCCAATTTTCTTCTTGAACCGGGTAATTGTAAAAAAAAAAAAATTTGTCGACTTTTCCCGATGATGGATAGATTGACAACTTTCTTAAGGGAATTAGTCTTGTAGTTAGGATTAGCGTTTGTTAAATTAGGAAAATAAATGGTTTGAGTTGGGGTTGGTGCCCATTGACCAAGTTGTGGCTTGCTTGGTACCAACATAATTTAAACCTTGGCATATGAATTTGTGTTTGTTGAAAAAGAAAACAATTGAAGTAAAAAAATGTCATGACCTTTTAGACTCAATTTTTGGCTCTTTAATTCACTAAATAGCTTTCTTTAGGCTATAGGTAACCTCTTTGCGTCATTTGTTCTAATTGGATTTTGGATTTGTATTCCACTTGAGTTTTCATGTGCCATGTGTGGTGAGATTTATTTGTGAGTTCTTTTGTAGTACTTGTGGTCTAGAACTTGCCCGGAATGTGCTTTAAGGCGAAATTATAGACTAACTTGGTTTGAAACGTGATATTAGGCCTTCCTTGGACCGCTAGTATACCTTAAATTTCCTATCCTTAAATATTTTCCCTAGTCAACCCATTTTGAGCCTTTAACCTTATTCTTTGGCAACCATATTACAAGCTTAAATCCTTTGTTCTTAATTGCTCTAGCTTTTGAAACCCTACCTCCCTAAGTACTGTGAAAGTGTAAATATTGGCTAAAAGCCTAAGTTTGAGCGTTGAAGGTTGGAAAAGTTGTGAGATGGAAGTTGTTTGAAAAGGTGGAAGGTAGAAAAAATATATATTAATATATATATATATGAAGTCTTCCTTGACTTTACAAAAAAAAATTGTGAATATATA
The DNA here is from genome assembly GCA_026770625.1 of Nicotiana glauca. Classification (NCBI taxonomy): domain Eukaryota; kingdom Viridiplantae; phylum Streptophyta; class Magnoliopsida; order Solanales; family Solanaceae; genus Nicotiana; species Nicotiana glauca. The sequence continues at coordinate 45,147 of MU788596.1, forward strand.
TATATGTGTGTGTTGATAAAAGTTGTGAATAAAGAGAAGACTAGGTGTGGAATGAAAAGTGAAAAAAGGGTGAAAAATATCTTTGAAGGAAGTGGACTTTAATTGTGAATATTGTAGTGCTTTGGGAGGTTTTGAGTCACCTTAACCAAAAGCCTAAATTACAACCCTTTAAGTCCTAATTGATTTTGAACAAAGTTGTCTATATTAGTGGAGGAATACATAAAGGGCAAGCCTATGGTACTACTTGCATGCATTTGAACATCTTTTTGAGAGAGAGTTAATTCTTTCCATTTGATATCCCATTTTGTTTTGAAACTAAGATTAATGAGTGTGGGATCCTCTCTTAAAATGTGAGGCACATGAGATTTCAGTTGTGAATTTAATCCCATTTTCAATTGTAAAGAAGGACCAAAGAAAGTTTATTGTGATAGAGAGGCAAATTTTGAAGCTTTAGTGTCATGACTTGATTGCTACTTTGATTTGAATTAGTGTTTGAGCACTTGATTTATGTGAAGTGCTTGATAATTCATATGCCTTGGAGTAATTGTTGGTACCAATTGAAGTCATGCATTTGTGCTTAAAGTAGACATTCTTTTTGGCTTGGCATGATGTAGATATATTGTTGAGTTAACCACTTGGGAAGAGATTTTGTTACTTTCGTTGCTTGAGGACAAGCAATAGTTCAAGTTTGGGGGTGTGATAAGTTGGTATTTTACCAACTTATCTTGTCTTTAAACCTATACTTTTGCTATGTTTGAGTGATAAAATCGTGTATTTGATGCCATTTACTTCTATTTTACAGGTTGTATGTGATTTAGAAGTAATAGTGAAGAAACCAAGTGAAAACAAGTCAAAAAGGAGCTAAAATGGGAAAATGAAGTCTGCCCAGTTTTTACTCTATGCGATCGCAATGAATGGAATGCGATCGCATAAGCCAAAGAAGTGAAGAAATGCGAACGCATTCACACTATGCGAACGCATAGTGTAAAATAGGTCTGGTCAAATGCTGGTCAACAACACTATGCAAACGCATTTGCACTATGCGACGCATAGTGTAAAGGAGGTTTGGTCAGCTGGTACTCAACAAGCTTATGCGAACGCATTGGACAGCATGCGATCGCATAGATTGAGAAACCATCTATATGCGATCGCAATTGACTTTGTGCGAACGCATAGTGTAGTTTCTGGGCAGTTCTCGGCAAAGTTGGAATTTCACGTTTGTAATCTACCTAGGGATAGGATTGAACTACTTGTAACCTTCCGGGTGTGCTTAATCTTCTAATTGTGATTAGGGATAATTCAATTAGGAAGTCTTGTTAGTTTTCGGAAGAAGCTAATTCAGAATTATTATTCGTGGCTAATTAACATAAAGTCGCTCATATTTGTAAAATCATGAAATACATTGGATCGTTACTTGAGTGTAATTTCCGATGCATTCATACTTGTAGCCATTGATCATTTTACTTGCTTTCTAGGTTAGTTTACATTTCTGCAATTAGATATAAAAACATTTTCCAACCAAAATTCTTAGTGTTTGGCATTGCGCAACTAGCGATAATTTTCTTACATGCCTAATCGCCTACACATTGTTCTCTGTGGGATTCGACCCCGACTCATAGTTGGGTAAATTATATTGCTGCGACCGTGTCTATTGCTTTTTAGTAGTGGATTTGGACGTCATCACTCTACTTCTTCGAGATGAGACGGGATACTTGCTGTCACGACCCAAAATCCACTAAGGGTCGTGGTGGCGTCGGACACCGCTATCAGGCAAGCCAACTGAAATACTGAATTGAATTCCAATTTTCGTATTGTCAAAAAATCATTTTTTTTATACATTAAATAACGAATACTAAAAATTTCAGAGACAACTGCGAAATCTTTAACAAAACTTAATATTTAATAATTCGAGAATCCTCCCAGAACCCGGTGTCATGAGTGCATGAGCAATTTCTAAGAAATAATGAAATACAACAATCGTCCGAAATACAATATTGGACAGAAATGAATACAGAAAATTAAAAGAGACTCTACTGGCCGCGGGTCACCTCGAGAAGAGCAGCTCACCTAGGTCTTCGTATGCACCGTGCTGCTACGCCTACTAGGCCACTAGAGATGCATATGTCTGTGCAACAAAAATGCATAGAAGTTTAGTATGAGTACGAAAACAACGTGTACTAAATGAGTATCCCGTCTAATCTCGAAGAAGTAGAGACGAGATGGTCAACTTTGACACTTACTAATTATCCAATAATAATTTATCCATAACATATTAAACCGTGGTTTTTATAAGCATGATGATAATTCAATGGGTTGAAGCAAATACACAATTCTTCCTTTTATAGGAAATCATTTTTTTTCATCAATTATACATATATTCTTAAGCCAGGAAGAGGCAGTAACAACTTCGATAAGTTTCAAGGCAAGCAATACAAGCATGCACAAATCATGCCGAGGTCGACGGCCTGCTCCAATAGAAATGTAAACTGTGCAGTGCCGAGGGTCGAACAGCGCGAACCATAGATGCATCTATTTAATCCGCCGAGGCGTTCGGCCCGCTCCAAAATTTAAACACACACAGACAGTCAATCAAGTGTCCATACGGAGCAATTATCCAAAGAAAGTCAATCCTCTTTCAACCATTTAAGGAAAATGAAGTTTAATACTTTTAGAAATTTATTTACCAATTCAATGTGATTTAAGCAATTCAAGCTGCCAAGGAGTTCACAAATAATCCAAGTATAACATGCTATTGGGTCCTAAACTACCCGGACAATAGCATAATAGTAGCTATGCACGGACTCTCATCACCTCGTGCGTATGTAACACCCACAAATCGGAGCACATAATCAATTATTTCACCTATGCGGACAATTCCCTCTTACAAGGTTAGAAAGGAGACTCACCTCGCTCCGAAGATCCATAACCGGCATTCCACACCATCCTGAAGACTCAAATCGATAAGCGAAGCTCCAAATCTAGCCAATAATGATACCAACCCATTAATATATACTTAATTATTCATTACAAGCCAATTTATAACCATTCCTAACCCTGATCGAAAAGTTGACGAAAATGCCCTGGGGCCCACGTGCCCGAATTTCCAAAATTTTCAAACAATAAGTTTACCCATAGCTTCACAAACTAAAATACATAATTTTTCCATACCCAAAATAATAGTCAAATCTTGTTTTTATCAAATTCTAGGTCTTTCATCTAAAACTCTTGATTTCCCCTAATTTTTACATGTTAATCTACCCATAATCTATGTATTTAGCTTAAGAGGTGAAGAAATTACTTACCTCTTTGATGATGACGGAATCCCTCCTCAAATGCTCTCAAAAATAGCCTAAGGCCAAGTGGGAAATGGGCTAAGTTTCGAATTAAATAAATGGACACAACCCTCAGATGTCGCATTTGCGAAAGGGGTTTCACAACTGCGAACTATGCCCCAGCCTCCCAGGTTCGCGAATGGGAACAAGACCTCACAAATGCGAAGATCATAGCCTCGCAATTCCTATCCCCCATTTCACAATTGTGAACTTTCCCCCCTAGAGCCCAGGCTCGCAAATGCAAGGTCGTATTTGCGACCAATGCATCGCAATTGCGGTCATACCAGTACCAGCAATCCAATTTCTTAGCAAATCACTCCGAAGCGACCCCGAATCTCACCCGAGCCCCTGGGGCTCCAAACCAAACACCCGCATAAGTCCAAAGACATAACACGGACTTGCTCAAAGCCTCAAATCACCTCAAACAACGCTAAAATTACGAGTCGACCTCCAATCCAAGTGTAATGAACCTTAAGATTTCAAACTTCTATTTCCAATGTTTAAACCTATCAAATCACGTCCGATTGACCTTAAATTTTGTGCACACATCATATTCGACATTACGGACCTATTCCAACTTCCGGAACCGGATTCCTACCCAGATATCAAAAAGTCAACTTCTGGTTAAACTTCTCAAAACCTTCAAATTTTTATCTTTAGCCATATGACTCCAAAATGACCTACGGACCTCTGAATTCACTACCGATCGCGCTCCCAACTCCAGAATCACCATACAGAGCTATTCACAGACTCGGAATCCCAAATAGACATCGATAACACTGAAATGCACTTCAAGCCAAACTCATGAAATTTCTTCTAAAATGCTAACTTCCACAATAGGCGCCAAAATGCTACCGGGTTATCCAAAACCCGATCCGGGTATATGCCCAAGTATGAAATCCTCATATGAACCTGCTGGAACCTTCAGATCATGATTCCGAGGTCGTTTACTCAAAAATCCAATCCTAGTTAATTCTCTCAACTTTAAGCTTCCGAAATGAGAATTTTCTCTCCAAATCAACTCTGAACTTCCCGCAGTTCAATTCCGACCATGCGTATAAGTCATAATACATGAAATGAAGCAGCTCATGGCCTCAGACTGCTGAACGACGCGCTAGGGCTCAAAATGACCGGTCGGGTCGTGACATTCTCTCCCACTTAAACATACGTTCATCCTCGAACGTGCTGGGAACTACACCGAAGTAGTCTGAAATCACTGTTTAACTTCTGATGCACCTTCCCGTGCTACCACAACTCAATTGAGCATATAAGCTCGATCAATTCTGAAGAAACTCCATTTTATTCAAAAAAATAAGCCTTAGAGCCCAATTCCAACATTCTGAATTCCATGCCCGACCTGTTTCCAACATAAGATCACCATATCAATCACTACACGTTGTACCCAAACATGGCTGCATAACTTTGCTGGATTCACACCTAGCATCACATTACTCACCGGACCACAATAACATTTTCTGATCAACTTAGTCAAAATTCCACGAATCTGATGCTCGCATTGCACCCCATGACATACCCAAGTCTTACTTTAACTCTTACAATGCCGCCACCATGGAAGAGATGTGTTCAACAAACATTAGGTCTATACTCCTACAAGGACCATCACCTCATTCTGAACCAAATAATAGTCTTAGTTCCACAATATACTTCATATAATCAGATTGCACTGATCCTAAATCCAAAAATCTCGTCTCACCTAGTACGAACTGCTCAGGCAATAAGCCATCCCGGAGATGAAAAAAGTCTCATATGATGCTGCAATGTGCCAATAGGCTGCCAATTCGAATGCGATACAAAAGGAGAATGAACTCTGAAAAGGGAGTTCAATTACCCCGCTCGCGAACCATACATGGACACGGGCGCACAACTAATATGAGTTTCCTTCAGAAAATAGGAAGCACAACACAACACACAGATATGGGGAACTGTACTGAACATTACACTGTTGCGGCGTGCAACCCGATCCGAGCAATCATAACCATGGTGGCGTGCCCCCCGATCCATACAACATAACTATGGAGGCGTGCCACCCGATCAAAATAACATACCCATGGAGGAGTGTCACCCGATCCACACATGGAACTCACATAAGGAGATGTACATCGAGATAAATTGCTTATTACAACAAAATACTGAATATCAGTCATAAACACGCTAAGTGTATAATACCATTCCCTGGGGAGACATATAATGCTATAATCCACAAACTCGAGCACAACTGAAGTGCGATATATGATCTTAATCTCTAAAGCCATCCTGCTCATATAACCTCATCTCTATGCGGAACCTCAACGCATAAGAAATTCACCAAGCCGTCTCACAACTTGCACGATGCAATACATCATTACATGAAATAGTTGACAACGAAATAACACTATGACTCCCTTCCATAAGGAGCGATTTGTTGAGGTGAACACATCTGGCCTGATATAAATCCCATATTCATATTTGAATCCATCTACCGACCTCAAGCCGATTATGATCGTACTGACTAGGCTAATAACCTTTCAAAGGTCCATAATAACCCTCCTTTATTTCATAACACATAAGAACATCCATCATAGTCAGGGAAATCATCCGCAGTCCACAAGTCAATAAATTGAGTGCCCTCCAGGCATATATTCTCAAATCCACGATATTATCACAACCTTAATACTTGGTTTAAGTCGTTAATCAATCAACTGACTACCTTCCACACTTATACAATCTTTCTGTTGGAAAAACTCCCACAACCTACCACAACAAATAAATGGGTCGTACCTCCAGACCACCGGCCGCACTAACGCTGAAAAGCAATCAAGAATCATTAACCAGTATGCTAGCCTTTTTTACAAAACACTGATCTCAGGTGACGCTGATGACAAAACAAACTTACCTTAAACATCAAAACTCATTTCCTGCTCATCCGAGCTCGTGACATCCTTGTCCATACCGAGCTGTTACCTTGATCTTTACTTTCAATTACATACCACTCACTGTACCTAACATGCCAATATGCGATGAAACACGCTTTTCATCATAGCTTCGGAACCACTACCGGGCTAACACTTCATCATATAAAAGCTTTTCACTTAACTCACTTTAGGAGAACCATAGCAACACACAGGTGAATTCTCATAACTGTAGAACATGAAAATCTCTAAGTAGTGGTCTAAGCCACCAAAGCCCTTCCGGGATCCATCTACACATAACATGCCGTAATACTAGAGTACTTTCTGAATATCACTAACTACGGCGGCCGACAAGCCTCGTACGCACCGTCACATTCTACTTGCATACTCGATCATGCTGAAAGAACTACTCACTACCAGCAACATGCCAATTCAACTATGGCCACCCAATCCCTCTTCTTTCAATTTATCCTTAATTGCCATAGAAACAATGATAACTCCATTCAATACTTAAAACACTTCATCCGCACTCATCCCGAGTGACCCTGAATCAGGAGACCATGCTATCTCAAATCCTACAAATTATTTCGTACCTCCCAATTGTGACATCGCAAGTCAAAACACCATAGACATTCGGTGCCCCTTCTCATAGGCTGCCAACAGGCTTGATTCTTAACCACACCTATAGGCTCGAAATCGTTAGGCATCACACCTTATCCTTTGAATTCACTAGGACCGTTGCTGAGAGCCACCCGCTCTGACTTGACCCCGAATATAATCAATTCCCTAAATCTTCTAGCACTTGAATACCCCATTGGTGATGCTCCTAGCAGAATCCCTTCCCTTGGAACCCGCATCTTTACAAACACAATTTTGAATCCTTCCCCAAGTCTAAACATGGGCCAATAAGGCCAAAGACAACCCTCCTTTAATAATTCCTCTACTTAAATTACCACGTATGGTCTTTTCCCGTAGCTGAAATGGCGTATCAATATGCTAATAACTAGAAACCTCGCAAGTAGTTAACCATTCAACCCCATCATAGGCGGTGGGACTCTCCCACTTAGCTCGTAGCCACTATTACACAACTCTGGAATTTACTAGGATTCTTAATCTCCTATTGACATAACCTTGTGCAATCAACCACCAAAATTCTCTATATCTTACTATAGAAATCATTAACAATATTGGCACGACCAATCCCTTCACTGTATAACCGATAGAATTCTTCGCAGAAGCTTCGCCAACCACGCAACCGCTAACTTGCTCACAGGGAATAACTCACATGTGGAAATCACTCCCCGACATCTTCAAATGCTGTTGCACGGGGTACAATCACTGCGACATTAATAACCCATCTTGAGTCCGAGCTCACTCTCTAGTTACACAAGTCCATTTATCCTACGTGGACATCACTTAAGTGTGCGGCAACATGCTCCCAATTCAAAGTTATGCTGTATCCTTCTTCTTTTTTGGCAGCTCCTTTTCGTTACATCAAATCTCCTACCACATAATAGCCAATATGCAACTCCGCCACTCTCCTACTTTGGCAGAACTCATCCCTTTAATCGACTACTCGACCTTTGCTTCTTACAATTGGCCTTCTAGAAATTTTAGCCACTGCCTGACACTTTCCACACATCTTTCCTCATCATTTGCTACTCAATTGTTTCCTTAAAAAAATCTTTCTTCGTGCCACTAGAACCCACAATAGCTGCAAACTTTAAACCTTTCTGAAGGTCATCTTTCTGAACCGTCAACAATAGAAATATTGATTCAATCCTAAACCACTGCACCCTGCGATATCTGACAGTTATATCTCCAACACTATTTCACAATAGCTTATGTCAAGACCCAAAATCCACTAAGGGTCGTGGTGGCGCCGGACACCGCCGTCAGGCCAGCCAACTTAAATACTTAATTAAATCTCATTTTTAACACTTTTGAAAAACATTTCTTTTGTACGTTTTAAACAAGACTCAGTGTATTCTTTCGAACAAATAAATAAAATATTTAAAAAACTTTTAACATTTCCAAATAATCCAAATACATCCCCAGAACCGAGTGTCACAAGTGCATGAGCAACTACTGATAAGAGAAATAAAATAAAATATCCGTCCAGAATACAGTGGACGGAAAGTAAATACAGTACACTGGAAGGGACTACCCTAGCTACGGTCGCCTCAAATGATGCAGCTCACTTAGTCCCAGAAACGTCCGTGCTGCTACGCCCCGTAGGCTGCTAGAGGTATATATACCTGTGCAACAAAAATGCACAGAAGTGTAGTGTGAGTACGTAATCAACATGTACTTAGTGAGTGCCCCGCCTAATCCCGAAGGGGTAGAGACGAGATGGTCAACTTTGACACACTCTAATGGTCCAACGGTTATTTATTCTCAATATACATATCAAACAGTGGATTTATTTTCTAACATGATTTTTATCCAGATAGAGGGAACAAGTAAACACATAATTCTTTCATAGGAAATTTTCTAAGATTTCTTTTCATCATTAACAAGATGATCTTGAGCCAGAGTGAGGCATGTAACGACTTAAATAAGTCCAGGGAGCAATACAAGCATGCACAAATCATACCGAGGCGACGGCCCGATCCAACAAAAAGAAATGTGCACTTGCTGAGGGTCGACGGCACGCCTATAGATGCATCTATTAATCTGCCGAGGCGTTCAGCCCATTCCAAAATGAACACACACAGACAGACAATCAGTCAAAAAGTCAACATGGAGCAATCATCCAAGAAAGGCCAATTCTCTTTAGTAATTTGAGAAAACAAAGCTTAAGTCTTTTTAGAAATCCATTTATTAATTTAATATGGTTTATTTTCTCGCTCGCGAATCATCCATGCGACGTGGGTACACGTAAGATAGATGCTCAGATAGCCAATTAGAATTTTATCGAGGAATAATTATCCAAATAAGCCAATTCTCTATTTAACAATTCAGGAAATGATGTTTAATCTCTTTTTAAATTCGTTTACTAATCAAAGGTTATTTAAACAATCCAAGTCATCAATGAGCTCATAATTTATTCAAGTATAACATGTTGATGGGTCCTAACTACCCGCACAATAGCATAATAGTAGCTACGCACGGACTCTCATCACCTCGTGCGTACGTAGACCATTTATAGAAATGGAGGATGAAAAAGGGCCATGGGTCTATCAAGTTTCAGACACAATGAAAGTCAAGAAAGTGCAAGAGGGGAAGTGTATCCCTAACCCAAAAACAATAGCTGCATCGGTCATGATAGCATATGAAATGCTGAAGAATGGGTTCGTATCAGGAAAAGGTATAGGATCTGCTTTGCAAGGCATCATACAATCGTTATCCCTCCCTGAAAATGCGAGAACTTTTGGTCTGGGATTCCAACCCACATCTGCAAATATAAGAAGAGCCAAGAAGCTGAAACAGAAAGCATGGGTCCTTCTAAAGTCAGTCCCATGTCTCTTCAGGTCATTTGTCAAGGCGGGTACCAGAAAACGAGCAGCGACGACAATTTCCAATGATAAGGTTATCCTTGATAGGGAGTTGATTGAAAGGTTATAGCAGTTATTCGTCGATGCGAACATGGTAGAGTTTGGCGAAGGTCCTAGCAGCAGAGAAGTACATTTTGTCGGGCCGAGAGCAGGGCTTAATAATTGGAAGGCCACTCCTTTCCCTACCCGAGGGGAGCCTTGGTAGTCTGCTTTGATTTTTCTTTAAGTTCGTATGGATTATTTCAGGGTTGTAATCTAAAATTCAATTTGTTTTTAAGTGTGCAAACCTTGTTATCTTTCATTTTTAATGAAATGCAGTTTCTTCCTATTTTTCACTCCTGATAAATTTTATCTTTGTTTTGTTCTTTTCTTTTCTGTATAGTTCCTTTTACGCCGATTCTAATGATATGACGTGCATAAGGAATCCTCAACCCACTCTAAGAAATCAATCTGAGATAATAGTTCAAGAAGTTGAGTGTGAGTACGAGTCAGAATTTGATGAAGATGAGGCTCATGAAGAGATTAATAAAGAATTAAGCCATTTTGAGGAAACAACTAAGCCCAATTTGAATGATACCGAAGCCATCAATTTAGGGGACGTGGGTAATATCAGAGAGACTAAAATAAGCATCCATCTCGAACCCAAAACTCCGGAAGAATTAGTCGAAATACTCATGGAATAAAAATATGTGTTTGCATGGTCATATGACTACATGCCAGGTTTAAGCACTGATCTAGTGGTTCACAAATTGCCTACTGATCCGACATTCCCTCCTGTCAAGCAAAAATTGAGAAAATTCAAAACTGACATGAGTGTGAAGATTAAGGAAGAAATAACCAAGTAGCTGGATGCGAAGGTTATTCGAGTCACTCGATATCCTGAATGGTTGTCCAATGTAGTGCCAGTACCGAAAAAGGATGGCAAGATTAGAGTATGCGTTGATTACCGCAATCTGAACAAAGCAAGCCTAAAGGATAACTTCCCATTACCCAATATCCACATTTTGATTGACAGTTGTGCAAAATGTGATTGGATCTTTTGTGGATTGCTATGCCGGGTATCATCAGATCCTGATGGATGAGGAAGATGCAGAGAAGACGGAATTCAGCACGTCGTGGGGAACTTATTGCTACAGAGTAATGCAATTTGGTCTGGAGAACATTGGGGAAATATACATGCGAGCAATGAATATTATATTCCACGATATGATTCACAAAGAGATTGAGGTGTACGTGGATGATGTAATCATCAAGTCAAAGCAACATGTCGATCACGTCGGAGATTTGAGGAAGTTCTTTCAGAGGCTTCACAGGTACGACATTAAACTCAACCCTGGCAAATGTGCATTTGGTGTTCCGTCTGAAAAGCTATTGGGATTTATAGTCAGTCGGCGAGGCATTGAGTTGGATCCGTCGAAGATGAAGGCCATCCAAGAATTGCCGCCTCCGAAAAACAAGACCGAAGTGATGAGTCTTTTGGGAAGGTTGAACTACATCAGCAGGTTTATTGCTCAGCTCAAATCAACTTGTGAACCTATATTTAGGTTATTGAAGAAGGATGCCGCGATCTAATAGACTGAAGAATGTCAAGAGGCGTTTGATAAGATAAAGGGGTATTTGTCAAATCCGCCTATGTTGGTCCCACCTAAACCAAGAAGATCTTTGATTCTTTATTTGACGGTCTTGGAAAATTCATTTGGCTGTGTACTGGGGCAGCATGACATCACCGGCAGGAAGGAACAAGCCATCTACTATCTTAGCAAGAATTTCACGGCTTATGAAGTTAAGTACACTTACCTTGAGAAGACATGTGCCCTAACTTGGGTAGCTCAAAAATTGAAACATTATTTGTCATCTTACACGACTTACCTCATTTCCCGCTTGGATCCGTTGAAGTATATCTTTCAAAAGCCTATGCCCACAGGGACACTTGCAAAGTGGCAGATTTTACTCATGGGGTTTGACATTGTCTATGTGACAAGGACTACAATGAAAGCCTAAGCTTTGGCCGATCACTTGGTCGAGAACCCAGTCGATGAAGAATATGAGTCGCTGAAGACTTATTTTCCTGATGAAAAGACGATGCATATTGATGAGCTGGAACTAACTTAAAAACTAGGTTGGAAACTGTACTTTGATGGGGATGCAAACATGAAAGGAGTTGGGATAGGGGTTGTGTTCATTTCTGGAACAGGACATCACTATCATGTTACGACTCAACTTCGCTTTTATTGCACCAACAATATGGCTGAGTATGAGGCATGTATTTTGGGTCTGAGACTTGCTGTAGACATATATGTCCAGGAAGTTTTGGTCTTGGGAGACTCAGACCTTCTGATACATCAAATTCAAGGAGAATGGGAAATACATGATTTGAAGCTCATACCATAACGACAATGTTTGCATGATCTTTGTCAGCGGTTTCGATCAGTAGAGTTCAGACATATCCCAAGGGTTCATAATGAGGTTACCGATGCTTTGGCCATATTAGCCTCAATGCTACATCATTCGGACAAAGTTTATGTTGACCCGTTACATATTCAAGTCCACGATCAGCATGCGTACTATAATGTGATAGAGGAAGAAGTTGATGGCGAACCATGGTTCCATTACATCAAGGAATACATTAGGATGGGGATATATCCGGCGCAGGCCACGGGGGATCAAAAAAGAACAATTCGGCGGTTGGCGAGTGGATTCTTCCTCAGTGGAGGGGTTTTGTATAAAAGAACACCGGACCTTGTTTTGTTGAGGTGTATAGATGCTGGAGAAGCCACGACTGTCATGTCCGAGGTACATTCGGTAGTGTGCGGACCACACATGAATGGATATGTTCTGCCAAAGAAGATTCTTCGAGCAAGATATTATTGGCTCACTATGGAGCGCGACTGTATTAGTTTTGTGCGCAAATTTCATCAATGTCAGATACACGGGTATTTGATTCACTCCCCGCCGTCGGAATTGCACATAATGTCGGCACTGTGGCCCTTTGTTGCTTGGGGCATGGACGTCATTCGGCCCATTATCCAGCAGCATCCAATGGGCACAGGTTCATTCTGGTGGCCATTGATTATGTCACCAAATGGGTAGAGGCTAGAACTTTCAAGTCTGTAACCAAGAAGGCAGTGGTTGATTTTGTACACTCCAATATCATTTGTCGATTTTGAATCCCAAAGGTAATCATTATAGATAATGGTGCTAATCTTAATAGCAATTTGATGAAAGAAGTATGTCAGCAGTTTAAGATTACATATCGAAATTCCACCCGATATCGTCCTAAGGAGAATGGAGCAGTTGAGGCAGCCAACAAAAACATAAAGAAAATACTGAGGAAAATGGTAGAAAGTTCCAGGCAATGGCATGAGAAGTTACCTTTTGCGTTATTGGGTTATCGCACTACTGTTCGTACTTTAGCAGGTGCAACCGCTTATCTATTGGTATATGGCACTGAAGCAGTGATCCTTGCAGAAGTCGAAATCATGTCTCTTCGGATTGTCGCCAAGGCTGAGATTGATGATGATGAGTGGGTCAAAACCCATTTGGAGCAGTTGAGTTTAATCGATGAAAAAAGATTGGCAGCAGTATGTCATGGCCAATTGTATTAAAAGAGGATGGCAATAGCGTATAACAAGAAGGTGCGTCCCAGAAGGTTTAAAGTGGGGCAGCAAGTGTTGAAACGGATCTTTCCATATCAGGCTGAAGCAAAGGGCAAGTTCGCCCCGAATTGGCAAGGACCGTTCCTTGTAACCAAAATATTGTCCAATGGTGCTTTATGTTTAACAGATATTGAAGGAAAATGCATAGATATGGCTATCATTTCTGAAGAAGTCAAGAGATATTATGTATGATTACTTTAGTAAAATCACTGATTGTTTGTACTTGGCATTATCTCGAAGGTTGAAATGACAAAGGCAATTTGTTCTGCTATCTAAACACTTTACCCGTTGTTCACCCTTTTGAGCTTTATTTATTTATTTTATTTCGTACCCCTCTTTTGGAATCAATAACCAAGAAGAAAGGAAAATAGAAGAAAGAAAAGAAAAAGGAAAAAAAAGAAAAGGAAAACAAAAAAGAAAAAATATAATAAATGAAAAGAAAAACTGTAACGACAAGGAATTCGGGTGAACTAAATTTGACCTAATTCCTCTTAAGGATACGTAGGCAGCTTCACGGCTCGGACATAGTGAAGCAAAACTCAAAAAGTCCCCAAGCAAGAAACTGGGATAGAAGTTATGTTTGAAATGAGAAAGTTGGTTCCAAAAGTTGTAAGTCTAACCCGTTGGATTTGGTTTGAACTTTTCGATACCATTTTCTTTCCAAACCTATCCAAAAAACCCATATTAACATCCTAAGAAAAACCTCTTGATCAGGCTTCGAGGGGTGCCAAGTCAAGCAAGTATAGATAATGCATATCAGGGGCAATACTCCGATTTCAAGCAAGAAGAATAAAAAATGAGAGAGTCTTATTTAGTGAAAACCCGCAAGGGCACTGTAAGGCGAAGTAAGCTGAGAGAAGTCCAAAAATGAGAGAGTCTTGTTAGTGAAAGCCCGCAAGGGCACTGTAAGGCGACGTAAGCTGAGAGAAGTCCAAAAATAAGAGAGTCTTGTTAGTGAAAACCCGCAAGGGCACTGTAAGGCAATGTAAGTTGAGAGAAGTCCAAAAAAATGAAAGAGTCTTATTGGTGAAAACCTTCACAGGCACCATAAGGCGACAAGGAACTGAGAAAGGAATGAACAAGTTAAGGTTGACGGCAGAAATCCGTCGAGGCATCAAGCAGAACAAAGATAGAATTTAGTAGAGAATTGAATTGTGAGAATTTTGAGGTAGGAGTAAGACAACTGGAAATTGATTGAATTGAATAGACTGGGTTGATTAATCCGAAATGCACAACAGGATCATTGGGATCGGTTATCCCATTCAGATAAGTCCTTTTTCTTTTCTCAAACGGTCTTCTAAAGGAAGATTTTCTCTTTTATTCTTAGCTTTTGAAATCATCGCATTTCTTTTCTTTTGGCTAAAGCTTTTATAATAATAAATTGATTCTAGCAAATAAGAAGGAATTTCAAAGCTTACTACCAGTTTCCAACATGGTGCGAAGCGAAGTGTGGCTAGGATAGGCCGGCGATGATAGGATGAAACATGAAAAGCGTCACTGGAAATCCAAATGATTAAATGGTCTAAGATTCCGTGAAAGGAATAGGATCAGATAAGAAAGACTAGAAGTGGAAAGCAACAATGGGGAAGTTTGTGGATAAGGGTTAGTTAGATGTTCGAAAATTCTCGACCGAGTTCAAGGCAGTCGGACAGAACCAAGCATGGAAAGGAGAGAAAGGAAAAACCATCCCCAGCAGGAATATCACATCCAATCACCACACCTTAAACTGACCAATTTTTCTTTGTGTTTGAAACATGGACAGGAAGTGATGTTGATAGCGGAGAAAATTTTCCGCGAAAAGAGAGAAAGTACCAAACAGCCACCAAACTGGGGCAAAAAATTTTCTTTTGTTGAAGTTAGTTGAAGTCAGGGGCTCGCCTAGAAGAATAGAGGAGTACCTTTTAAAAGGTGAAGTCAGGAGCTCGCCTGGAGAACATAGGTGTAATTTTTAAAGGTGTGAAGTCAGGAGCCCCCCTGGAGAACATAGGTGATAATTTTTAAAATTTAAAGTCAGGAGCCCGCCTGGAGAACAGAGGTGTAATTGTTAAAGTTGTGAAGTCAGGAGCCCGCCTGGAGAACAGAGGTGTAATTTTTAAAGGTGTAAAGTCAGGAGCCTGCCTGAAGAACAGAGGTGTAATTTTTAATGTAGAGAAGTCAGGAGCCCGCATGGAGAACAAAGGTGTAATTGTTAAAGTGTTGAAGTTTGGAGCCCACCTGGAGAACAGAGGTGTAATTTTTAAAGGTGTGAAGTCAGGAGCACGCCTGGAGAATAGAGGTGTAACTGTTAAAGTTGTGAAGTCAGGAGCCCTCCTGGAGAAAAGAAGTGTAATTTTTGAAGGTGTAAACTGAGGAGCCCACCTAGAGAACAGAGGTGTAATTGTTAAAGTTGTGAAGTCAGGAGCCCGCCTGGAGAACAGAAGTGTTATTTTTAAAGGTGTGAAGTCAGGAGCCCGCCGGGAGAAAAGAGGTGTAATTATTAAACTAGTGAAGTCAGGAGCCTACCTGGAGAACACAGGTGTAATTGTTAAAGTTGTGAAATCAGGAGCTTGCCTGGAGAACAGAGGTGTAATTTAAAAAGTGGTGAAGTCAGGATGACGCTTGGACAACAAAGTTGTAATTTTTAAAGTTGTGAAGTCAGGAGCCCGCCTGGAGAACAGAGGTGTTATTTTTAAAGGTGTAAAGTCAGGAGCCCACCTGGAGAACAGAGGTGTAATTGTTAAAGTTGTGAAGACAGGAGCTCGCCTGGAGAACAGAGGTGTAATTTTAAAAGGTATGAAGTCAGGAGCCTGATTGGAGAACAGAAGAGTAATTGATAAAGGAGTGAAGTCAGGAACCCGCCTGAAGAATATATCTGTAATTGTTAAAGTTGTGAAGTCAGGAGTCCGCCTGGAGAACAGAGGTGTAATTTTTAATACAGTGAAGTCAGGAGCCCACCTGGAGAACAGAGGTGTAATTATAAAAGGTGTGAAATTAGGAGCCCGCCTGGAGAACAGAGATACAATTTTTAATGTAGTGAAGTCAGGAGGCCGCCTGGAGAACAGAGGTGTAATTGTTAAAGTTGTGAATTCAGGAACCCGCCTGGAGAAAAGGTGTGGATTCAGGAGCCCGCCTGGAGAACAGAGGTGTAATTTTTAATGTAGTAAAGTCAGGAGCCCGCCTGGAGAACAGAGGTGTAATTGTTAAAGTGTTGAAGTCCGGAGTCGGCCTGGAGAACAGAGTTGTAATTTTTAAAGGTGTGAAGTCAGGAGCCTGCCTGGAGAACAGAGGTATAATTGTTAAAGTTGTGAAGCAAGGAGCACGCCTAGAGAACAGAGGTGTAATTTTAAAAGTGTGAAGTCAGTAGCCCGCCTAGAGAACAGAGGTGTAATTTTTAAAGGTGTGAAGTCAGGAGCCCACCTGGAGAACAGAGGTGTAATTGTTGATGTTGTGAAGTCAGGAGCCCGTCTGGAGAACAGAGGTGTAATTTTTAAAGGTGTGAAGTCAGGAGCCCGCCTTGAGAACAGAGGTGTAATTTTAAAGTAGTGAAGTCAGGAGCTTGCCTGGAGAACAGAGGTGTAATTGTTAAAGATGTGAAGTCAGGAGACCGCCTGGAGAACAGAGGTATAATTTTAAAAGGTGTGAAGTCAGGAGCCCGCCTGGAGAACAAAAGTGTAATTGATAAAGTAGTGAAGTCAGGAGCCCGCCTGAAGAATATAGGTGTAATTGTTAAACTTGTGAAGTCATGAATCCGCCTGGAGAACAAACGTGTAATTTTAAAAGTAGTAAAGTCAGGAGCCCACCTGAAGAACAGAGGTGTAATTATAAAATGTGTGAAGTCAGGAGTCCGCGTGTAGAATAGAAATGTAATTTTTAAAGTAGTGAAGTCAGGAGCCCGCCTGGAGAACAGAGGTGTAATTGTTAAAGTTGTGAAGTTAGGAGCCCGCCTGGAGAACAGAGGTGTAATTGTTAAAGTTGTGAAGTTAGGAGCCCGCCTGGAGAACAGAGGAGTAATTTTTAAAGGTGTGAAGTCAGGAGCCCGCCCTGAGAACAGAGGTGTAATTTTTAAAGTTGTGAAGTCAGAAGCCCGCATGGAGAACAGAGGTGTATTTTTTAAAGGTGTGAAGTCAGGAGCCTTCCCGGAGAACAGAGGTGTAATTTTGAAAGTTGTGAAGTCAGGAGCCCGCTTGGAGAACAGAGGTGTAATTTTTAAAGGATTGAAGTGAGGAGCCCGCCTAGAGAATAGAGGTATAATTTTTAAAATTGTGAAGTCAGAAGCCTACCTGGAGAACAGAGGTGTAATTGTTAAAGTTGTGAAGCCAGGAGCCCGCCAGAAGAACAGAGGTGTAATTTTTAAAAGTGTGAAGTCAGGAGCCCGCCTGGAGAACAAAGGTGTAATTTTTAAAGTTGTGAAGTCTGAAGCCCGTCTGGAGAACAAAGGTGTATTTTTCTGCACTTTTGATGTCAGGAGCCCGCCTGGAGAATAGGGGAATACGATTAAAGTAAAGAAGTCAGGAGCCCTCTTGGAGAATAGAGGTGTAATTGTCAAAGTTGTGAAGTCAGGGGCCCGCCCGGAGAACGGAGGTGTAATTCTAAAAGTATGAAGTCAGTATCCTACCTGGAGAATAGAGGTGTGATTTCAAAAGGTTTAAAGTCTGGAGCCTAGCTGGAGAACAGAGGTGTAATTTTTAAAGTAGTGAAGTCAGGATCCCGCCTGGAGAACAGAGGTGTAATTGTTACAGTTGTGAAGTCAGGAGCCCGCCTGGAGAACAGATATGTAATATTTAAAGGTGTGAAGTCAGGAGCCCGGTTGCAGAACAGAGGTGTAATTTTTAAAGTTGTGAAGTCAAGAGCTGCTGGAGAAAAGAGGTGTAATTGTTAAAGTTGTGAAGTCAGGAGCCCGCCTAGAAAGCAAATGTGCAATTTTTAAAGGTGTGACGTCAGGAGCCCGCCTAGAGAACTGAAGTGGAATTGATAAAGTAGTGAAGTCTGGAGCCCGCCTGGAGAACAGAGGTGTAATTTTTAAAGTAGTGAAGTCAGGAGCCCGCCTGGAGAACAGATTTGTAATTGTTATAGTTGTGAAGTCAGGAGCTAGCCTGGAGAACAGAGGTGTAATTTTAAAAGGTGTGAAGTCAGGAGCCCGCCTGGAGAACAGATGTATAATTGTTAAAGTTGTGAAGTCAGGAGCCCGCATGGAGAACAGAGGTGTAATTTTAAAAGGTGTGAAGTCAGGAGCCCGCCTGGAGAACAGAGGTGTAATTTTTAAAGGTGTGAAGTCAGGAGCCCGCCTGAAGAATAGAGGTGTAATTTTTAATGTAGAGAAGTCAGGAGCCCGCATGGAGAACAAAGGTGTAATTGTTAAAGTGTTGAAGTTAGGAGCCCACCTGGAGAACAGAAGTGTAATTTTTAAAGGTGTGAAGTCAGGAGCACGCCTGGAGAATAGAGGTGTAACTGTTAAAGTTGTGAAGTCAGGAGCCCTCCTGGAGAACAGAAGTGTAATTTTTTAGGGTGTAAACTCAGGAGCCCACCTAGAGAACAGAGGTGTAATTGTTAAAGTTGTGAAGTCAGGAGCCCGCCTGGAGAACAGAGGTGTTATTTTTAAATTTGTGAAGTCAGGAGCCCGCTGGGAGAACAGAGGTGTAATTATTAAACTAGTGAAGTCAGGAGCCTACCTGGAGAACATAGGTGTAATTGTTAAAGTTGTGAAATTAGGACCTCGCCTGGAGAACAATGGTGTAATTTAAAAAGTGGTGAAGTCAGGATGACGCTTGGAGAACAGAGTTGTAATTTTTAAAGTTGTGAAGTCAGGAGCCCGCCTGGGGAACAGAGGTATTATTTTTAAAGGTGTGAAGTCAGGAGCCCACCTGGAGAACTGAGGTGTAATTGTTAAAGTTGTGAAGACAGGAACTCGCCTAGAGAACATAGGTGTAATTTTAAAAGGTATGAAGTCAGGAGCTTGATTGGAGAACAGAAGAGTAATTGATAAAGGAGTGAAGTCAGGAACCCGCCTGAAGAACATAGGTGTAATTGTTAAAGTTGTGAAGTCATGAGTCCGCCTGGAGAACAGAGGTGTAATTTTTAATACAGTGAAGTCAGGAGCCCACCTGGAGAACAGAGGTGTAATTATAAAAGGTGTGAAGTTAGGAGCCCGCCTGGAGAGCAGAGATACAATTTTTAATGTAGTGAAGTCAGAAGCCCGCCTGGAGAACAGAGGTGTAATTGTCAAAGTTGCGAAGTCAGGAACCCGCCTGGAGAACAGAGGTGTAATTTTTAAAGGTGTGGATTTAGGAGCCCTCCTGGAGAACAGAGGTGTAATTTTTAATGTAGTAAATTCAGGAACCCGCCTGGAGAATAGAGGTGTAATTTTTAAAGGTGTGTATTCAGGAGCCCGCCTGGAGAACAGAGGTGTAATTGTTAAAGTTGTGAAGTCAGGAGCACGCCTGGAGAACAGATGTGTAATTGTTAAAGTGTTGAAGTCTGAAGCCCGCCTGGAGAACAGAGGTGTAATTTTTAAAGGTGTGAAGTCAGGAGCCTGCCTAGAGAACAGAGGTGTAATTTTTAAAGGTGCGAAGTCAGGAGCCCACCTGGAGAACAGAGGTGTAATTGTTAATGTTGTGAAGTTAGGAGCCCGTCTGGAGAACAGAGGTGTAATTTTTAAAGGTGTGAAGTCAGGAGCCCGCCTATAGAACAGAGGTGTAATTTTTAAAGTAGTGAAGTCTGGAGCTTGCCTGGAGAACAGAGGTGTAATTGTTAAAGATGTGAAGTCAGGAGCACGCCTAGAGAACAGAGGTATAATTTTAAAAGGTGTGAAGTCAGGAGCCCGCCTGAAGAATATAGGTGTAATTGTTACACTTGTGAAGTCATGAATCCGCATGGAGAACAAAGGTGTAATTTTAAAAGTAGTGAAGTCAGGAGCCCGCCTGGAGAACAGAGGTGTACTTGTTAAAGTTGTGAAGTCAGGAGCCCGCATGGAGAACAGAGGAGTAATTTTTAAAGGTGTGAAGTCAGGAGCCCGCCTGGAGAACAGAGGTGTAATTTTTAAAGGTGTGAAGTCAGGAGCCTGCCCGGAGAACAGAGGTGTAATTTTTAAAGTTGTGAAGTCAGGAGCCCGCTTGGAGAACAGAGGTGTAATTTTTAAAGGAGTGAAGTGAGGAGCCCGCCAGGAGAATAGAGGTATAATTTTTAAAATTGTGAAGTTAGAAGCCTACCTGGAGAACAGAGGTGTAATTGTTAAAGTTGTGAAGCCAGGAGCCCGCCAGGAGAACAGAGGTGTAATTTTTAAAAGTGTGAAGTCAGGAGCCCGCCTGGAGAACAAAGGTGTAATTTTTAAAGTTGTGAAGTCTGAAGCCCGCCTGGAGAACAAAGGTGTATTTTTCAGCACTTTTGATGTCAGGAGCCCGCCTGGATAATAGAGGAGTACGATTAAAGTAAAGAAGTCAGGAGCCCTCTTGGAGAACAGAGGTGTAATTTTCAAAGTTGTGAAGTCAGGGGCCCGCCTGGAGAACAGAGGTGTAATTTTAAAAGTATGAAGTCAGTATCCTACCTGGAGAACAGAGGTGTGATTTCAAAAGGTGTAAAGTCAGGAGCCTTGCTGGAGAACAGAGGTGTGATTTTTAAAGTAGTGAAGTCAGGATCCCGCCCAGAGAACAGAGGTGTAATTGTTACAGTTGTGAAGTCAGGAGCCCACTTGGAGAACAGACATGTAATATTTAAAGGTGTGAAGTCAAGAGCCCGGCTACAGAACAGAGGTGTAATTGTTAAAGTTGTGAAGTCAGGAGCCCGCCTAGAGAACAAAGGTGCAATTTTTAAAGGTGTGACGTCAGGAGCCTGCCTGGAAAACTTAAGTGTAATTGATAAAGTAGTGAAGTCAGGAGCCCGCCTGAAGAACATAGGTGTAATTGTTAAAGTTGTGAAGTCAGGAGTCCGCCTGGAGAACAGAGGTGTAATTTTTAAAGTAGTGAAGTCAGGAGCCCGCCTGGAGAACAGAAGTGTAATTGTTATAGTTGTGAAGTCAGGAGCTAGCCTGGAGAACATAGGTGTAATTTTAAAAGGTGTGAAGTCAGGAGCCCGCCTGGAGAACAGAGGTGTAATTTTAAAAGGTGTGAAGTCAGGAGCCCGCATGGAGAACAAAGGTGTAATTTTAAAAGGTGTGAAGTCAGGAGCCCGCCTGAAGAACAGAGGTGTAATTGTTAAAGTTGTGAAGTTAGGATCCCGCCTGGAGAATAGAGGTGTAATTTTTAAAGGTGTGAAGTGAGGAGCCCGCCTGAAGAACAGAGGTGTAATTTTTAATTTAGAGAAGTCAGGGGCCCGCATGGAGAACAAAGGTGTAATTGTCAAAGTGTTGAAGTTAGGAGCCCACCTGGATTACAGAGGTGTAATTTTTAAAGGTGTGAAGTCAGGAGCACGCCTGGAGAATAGAGGTGTAACTGTTAAAATTGTGAAGTTAGGAGCCCTCTTGGAGAACAGAAGTGTAATTTTTGGAAGTGTAAACTCAGGCGCCTACCTAGAGAACAGAGGTGTAATTGTTAAAGTTGTGAAGTTAGAAGCCCGCATGGAGAACAAAGGTGTTATTTTTAAAGGTGTGAAGTCAGGAGCCCGCTGGGAGAACAGAGGTGTAATTATTAAACTAGTGAAGTCAGGAGCCTACCTGGAGAACAGAGGTGTAATTGTTAAAGTTGTAAAATCAGGAGCTCGCCTGGAGAACAGAGGTGTAATTTTAAAAGTGGTGAAGTCAGGATGACACTTGGAGAACAGAGTTGTAATTTTTAAAGTTGTGAAGTCAGGAGCCCGCCTGGAGAACAGAGGTGTTATTTTTAAAGGTGTGAAGTCAGGAGCCCACCTGGAGAACAGAGGTGTAATTGTTAAAGTTGTGAAGACCGGAGCTCGCATGGAGAACAGAGGTGTAATTTTAAAAGGTATGAAGTCAGGAGCCTGATTGGAGAACAGAAGAGTAATTGATAAAGGAGTGAAGTTAGGAACCCGCCTGAAGAACATAGGTGTAATTGTTAAAGTTGTGAAGTCAGAAGTCCGCCTGGAGAACAGAGGTGTAATTTTTAATACAGTGAAGTCAGGAGCCCACCTGGAGAACAGAGGTGTAATTATAAAAGGTGTAAAGTTA
Organism: Nicotiana glauca; assembly: GCA_026770625.1. NCBI lineage: Eukaryota > Viridiplantae > Streptophyta > Magnoliopsida > Solanales > Solanaceae > Nicotiana > Nicotiana glauca. The sequence goes on from MU788596.1 coordinate 67,635, forward strand.
GGAGCCCACCTGGATAACAGAGATAAAATTTTTAGTGTAGTGAAGTCAGAAGCCCGCCTGGAGAACAGAGGTGTAATTGTTAAAGTTGTGAAGTCAGGAACCCGCCTAGAGAACAGAGGTGTAATTTTTAAAGGTGTGGATTCAGGAGCCCGCCTGGAGAACAGAGGTGTAATTTTTAATGTAGTAAAGTCAGGAGCCCGCCTGGAGAACACAGGTGTAATTGTTAAAGTGTTGAAGTCCGGAGCCCCCCTGGAGAACAGAGGTGTAATTTTTAAAGGTGTGAAGTCAGGAGCCTTCCTAGAGAACAGAGGTGTAATTTTTATAGTTGTGAAGTCAGGAGCCCGCCTGGAGAACAGAGGTGTAATTTTTAAAGGTGTGAAGTCAGGAGCCCACCTGGAGAACAGAGGTGTAATTGTTAATGTTGTGAAGTCAGGAGCCCGTCTGGAGAACAGAGGTGTAATTTTTAAGGGTGTGAAGTCAGGAGCCCGCCTTGAGAATAGAGGTGTAATTTTTAAAGTAGTGAAGTCAGGAGCTTGCCTGGAGAACAGAGGTGTAATTGTTAAAGATGTGAAGTCAGGAGCCCGCCTGGAGAACAGAGGTATAATTTTAAAAGGTGTGAAGTTAGGAGCCCGCCTGGAGAACAAAATTGTAATTGATAAAGTAGTGAAGTCAGGAGCCTGCCTGAAGAATATAGGTGTAATTGTTAAACTTGTGAAGTCATGAATCCGCCTGGAGAGTAAAGGTGTAATTTTAAAAGTAGTAAAGTCAGGAGCCCACCTGAAGAACAGAGGTGTAATTGTTAAAGTTGTGAAGTAAGGAGCACGCCTAGAGAACAAAGGTGTAATTTTAAAAGGTGTGAAGTCAGTAGCCCGCCTAGAGAACAGAGGTGTAATTTTTAAAGTTATGAAGTCAGGAGCCCGCCTGGAGAACAGAGGTGTAAATTTTAAAGGTGTGAACTCAGGAGCCCACCTGGAGAACAGAGGTGTAATTGTTAATGTTGTGAAGTCAGGAGCCCGTCTGGAGAACAGAGGTGTAATTTTTAAAGGTCTGAAGTCAGGAGCCCGCCTTGAGAACAGAGGTGTAATTTTTAAAGTAGTGAAGTCAGGAGCTTGCCTGGAGAACAGAGGTGTAATTGTTAAAGATGTGAAGTCAGGAGCCCGCCTGGAGAACAGAGGTATAATTTTAAAAGGTGTGAAGTCAGGAGCCCGCCTGGAGAACAAAAGTGTAATTGATAAAGTAGTGAAGTCAGGAGCCTGCCTGAAGAATATAGGTGTAATTGTTAAACTTGTGAAGTCATGAATCCGCCTGGAGAACAAAGGTGTAATTTTAAAAGTAGTAAAGTCAGGATCCCACCTGAAGAACAGAGGTGTAATTATAAAAGGTGTGAAGTCAGGTGTCCGCGTGGAGAACAAAAATGTAATTTTTAAAGTAGTGAAGTCAGGAGCCCGCCTGGAGAACAGAGGTGTAATTGTTAAAGTTGTGAAGTCAGGAGCCCGCCTGGAGAACAGAGGAGTAATTTTTAAAGGTGTGAAGTCAGGAGCGCGCCTGGAGAACAGAGGTGTAATTTTTAAAGTTGTGAAGTCAGAAGCCCGCATGGAGAACAGAGGTGTAATTTTTAACGGTGTGAAGTCAGGAGCCTGCCCGGAGAACAAAGGTGTAATTTTTAAAGTTGTGAAGTCAGGAGCCCGCTCGGAGAACAGAGGTGTAATTTTTAAAGGAGTGAAGTGAGGAGCCTGCCTGGAGAATAGAGGTATAATTTTTAAAATTGTGAAGTCAGAAGCCTACCTGGAGAACAGAGGTGTAATTGTTAAAGTTGTGAAGCCAGGAGCCCGCCAGGAGAACAGAGGTGTAATTTTTAAAAGTGTGAAGTCAGGAGCCCGCTTGGAGAACAAAGGTGTAATTTTTAAGGTTGTGAAGTCTGAAGCCCGCCTGGAGAACAAAGGTGTATTTTTCAGCACTTTTGATGTCAGGAGCCCGCTTGGAGAATAGAGGAATACGATTAAAGTAAAGAAGTCAGGAGCCTCTTGGAGAACAGAGGTGTAATTGTCAAAGTTGTGAAGTTAGGGGCCCACCTGGAGAACAGAGGTGTAATTTTAAAAGTATGAAGTCAGTGTCCTACCTGGAGAACAGAGGTGTGATTTCAAAAGGTGTAAAGTCAGGAGCCCGGCTGGAGAACAGAGGTGTAATTTTTAAAGTAGTGAAGTCAGGATCCCGCCTGGAGAACAGAGGTGTAATTGTTACAGTTGTGAAGTCAGGAGCCCGCCTGGAGAACAGATATGTAATATTTAAAGGTGTGAAGTCAGGAGCCCGGCTGCAGTACAGAGGTGTAATTTTTAAAGTTGTGAAGTCAGGAGCTGCTGGAGAACAGAGGTGTAATTATTAAAGTTGTGAAGTTAGGAGCCCGCCTAGAGAACAAAGGTGAAATTTTTAAAGGTGTGACGTCAGGAGCCCGCCTGGAGAACTGAAGTGTAATTGATAAAGTAGTGAAGTCAGGAGCCCGCCTGAAGAACATAGGTGTAATTGTTAAAGATTTGAAGTGAGGAGTCCGCCTGGAGAACAGAGGTGTAATTTTTAAAGTAGTGAAGTCAGGAGCCCTCCTGGAGAACAGAAGTGTAATTGTTATAGTTGTGAAGTCAGGAGCTAGCCTGGAGAACAGAGGTGTAATTTTAAAAGGTGTGAAGTCAGGAGCCCGCCTGGAGAACAGATGTGTAATTGTTAAAGTTGTGTAGTCAGGAGCCCGCATGGAGAACCGAGGTGTAATTTTAAAAGGTGTGAAGTCAGGAGCCCGCTTGAAGAATAGAGGTGTAATTGTTAAAGTTGTGAAGTCAGGAGCCCGCCTGGACAACAGAGGTGTAATTTTTAAAGGTGTGAAGTCAGGAGCCCGCCTGAAGAACAGAGGTGTAATTTTTAATGTAGAGAAGTCAGGAGCCCACATGGAGAACAAAAGTGTAATTGTTAAAGTGTTGAAGTTAGGAGCCTACCTGGAGAACAGAGGTGTAATTTTCAAAGGTGTGAAGTCAGGAGCACGCCTGGAGAATAGAGGTGTAACTGTTAAAGTTGTGAAGTCAGGAGCCCTACTGGAGAACAGAAGTGTAATTTTTGAAGGTGTAAACTCAGGAGCCCACCTAGAGAACAGAGGTGTAACTGTTAAAGTTGTGAAGTCAGGAGCCCGCCTGGAGAACAAAGGTGTTATTTTCAAAGGTGTGAAGTCAGGAGCCCGCCGGGAGAACAGAGGTGTAATTATTAAACTAGTGAAGTCAGGAGCCTACCTGGAGAACAGAGGTGTAATTGTTAATGTTGTGAAATCAGGAGCTCGCTTGGAGAATAGAGGTGTAATTTTAAAAGTGGTGAAGTCAGGATGACGCTTGGAGAACAGAGTTGTATTTTTTAAAGTTGTGAAGTCAGGAGCCCGCTTGGAGAACAGAGATGTTATTTTTAAAGGTGTGAAGTCAGGAGCCCACTTGGAGAACAGCGGTGTAATAGCTAAAGTTGTGAAGACAGGAGCTCGCCTGGAGAACAGAGGTGTAATTGTTAAAGTTGTGAAGTCAGGAGTCCTCCTGGAGAACAGAGGTGTAATTTTTAATACAGTAAAGTCAGGAGCCCACCTGGAGAACAGAGGTGTAATTATAAAAGGTGTGAAGTTAGGAGCCCGCCTGGAGAACAGAGATACAATATTTAATGTAGTGAAGTCAGGAGCCCGCCTGGAGAACAGAGGTGTAATTGTTAAAGTTGTGAAGTCAGGAACCCGCCTGGTGAACAGAGGTGATAATTTTTAAAATATTGAAGTCAGGAGCCCGCCTGGAGAGCAGATGTGTAATTATTAAAGTTCTGAAGTCAGCATCCCACCTGGAGAACATAGGTGTAATTTTTAATGTAGTGAAGTCAGGAGCCCGCCTGGAGAACAGAGGTGTAATTTTTAAAGGTGTGAAGTCAGAAGCCTGCCTGGAGAACAGAGGTGTAATTGTTAAAGTGGTGAAGTCAGGAGCTCGCCAGGAGAACAGAGGTGTAATTTTTAAAAGTGTGAAGCCAGGAGCCCGCCTGAAGAACAGAGGTGTATTTTTCAGAACCTTTGATGTCAGGAGCCTACCTGGAGAATAGAGGAATACGATTAAAGTAAAAAAGTCAGGAGCCCTCCTGAAGAACAGAGGTGTAATTGCTAAAGTTGTGAAGTCAGGGGCCCGCCTGGAGAACAGAGGTGTAATTTTAAAAGTATGAAGTCAGTATCCTGCCTGGAGAACAGAGGTGTGATTTCAAAAGGTGTGAAGTCAGGAGCCCGGCTGGCGACCAGAGGTGTAATTTTTAAAGTAGTGAAGTTAGGAGCCCGCCTGGAGAACAGAGGTGTAATTATTACAGTTGTGAAGTAAGGATCCCGCCTGGAGAACATATATGTAATTTTTAAAGGTCTGAAGACAGGAGCCCGCCTGGAGAACAGAGGCGTAATTTTTAAAGGTGTGAAGTCAGGAGCCAGCCTGGAGAGCAGAGGTGTAATTTTTAAAGTTGTGAAGTCAGGAGCCCGCTTGGAAAACATAGGTGTAATTTTTAAAGGTGTGAAGAGAGGAGCCCGCATGGAGAACAGAGGTGTAATTTTTAAAATTGTGAAGTCAAAAGCCTACCTGGAGAACAGAGGTGTAATTGTTAAAGTTGTGAAGTTAGGAGCCCGCCAGGAGAACAGAGGTGTAATTTTTAAAGGTGTGAAGTCAGGAGCCCGCCTGGAGAACAGAGGTATATTTTTCAGAACTTTTGATGTCAGGAGCCTGCCTGGAGAATGGAGGAATACGATTAAAGTAAAGAAGTCAGGAGCCCTCCGGAAGAACAGAGGTGTAATTATTAAAATTGTGAAGTCAGGGGCCCGCCTGGAGAACAGAGGTGTAATTGTTAAAGTTGTGATGTAAGGAACCCGCCTGGAGAACAGAGGTGTAATTTTTAAAGGTGTAAAGTCAGGAGCCCGACTGGAGAACAGAGGTGTAATTTTTAAAGTAGTAAAGTCAGTAGACTGCCTGGAGAACAGAGGCGTAATTGTTACAGTTGTGAAGTCAGGAGCCCGCCTGGAGAACAGATATGTAATATTTAAAGGTGTGAAGTCAGGAGCCCGCCTGAAGAACAGAGGTGTAATTTTTAAAGTTGTGAAGTCAGGAGCAGCCTGGAGAACAGAGGTGTAATTGTTAAAGTTGTGAAGTCAGGAGCCCGCCTGAAGAACATAGGTGTAATTTTTAAAGTTGTGAAGTCAGGAGTCTGCCTGGAGAATAGAGGTGTAATTTTTAAAGTAGTGAAGTCAGGAGCCCGCCTGGAGAACAGAAGTGTAATTGTTAAAGTTGTGAAGTCAAGAGCCAGCCTGGAGAACAGAGGTGTAATTTTTAAAGGTGTGAAGTCAGGAGCCCGCCTGGAGAACAGATGTGTAATTGTTAAAGTTGTGAAGTCAGGAGCTCGGATGGAAAACAGAGGTGTAATTTTTAAAGGTGTGAAGTCAGGAGCCCGCCTGGAGAACAGATGTGTAATTGTTAAAGTTGTGAAGTCAGGAGCTCGGATGGAAAACAGAGGTGTAATTTTTAAAGGTGTGAAGTCAGGAGCCCGCCTGGAGAACAGATGTGTAATTGTTAAAGTTGTGAAGTCAGGAGCTCGGATGGAAAACAGAGGTGTAATTTTTAAAGGTGTGAAGTCAGGAGCCCGCCTGGAGAACAGATGTGTAATTGTTAAAGTTGTGAAGTCAGGAGCTCGGATGGAAAACAGAGGTGTAATTTTTAAAGGTGTGAAGTCAGGAGCCCGCCTGGAGAACAGATGTGTAATTGTTAAAGTTGTGAAGTCAGGAGCTCGGATGGAAAACAGAGGTGTAATTTTTAAAGGTGTGAAGTCAGGAGCCCGCCTGAAGAACATAGGTGTAATTTTTAAAGTTGTGAAGTCCGTTGCTCGCCTGGAGAACAGAGGTGTAATTTTTAAAAGTTTTGAAGTCTGGAGCACGCCTGGAAAATAGAGGAATAAAATTAAAGTAAAGAAGTCAGGAGCCTGCCTGGAGAACTGAGGCGTATCTTTCAAGTTTGAAGTCAGGAACCGAACTCGTATAATAAAGGTGTAATTTTAAAAGTTTTGAATTCAAGAACCCGCCTGAAGAACAATGGTGTAATTTTAAATTATTTTAAGTCAGGAGCTCGGCAGGAGAACAGAGGTGTAATTTTAAAGTTGTGAAGTCAGGAGCCCGCCTATAGAATGAAGGTGTATTTAAAGTAGTGAGGTTAGCATCCCGCCTGGAGAACAGAGGTGTATATTTTAATGTAGTGAAGTCAGGAGCCCGCCTGGAGAACAGAGGTGTAATTTTTAAAGGTGTGAAGTTAGAAGCTTGCCTGGAGAACGGAGGTGTAATTGTTAAAGTTGTGAAGTCAAGAGCCCGCCAGGAGAACAAAGGTGTAATTTTTAAAAGTGTGAAGTCAGGAGCCCGCCTGGAGAACAGAGCTTTATTTTTCAGAACTTCTGATGTGAGAAGCCTGCCTGGAGAATAGAGGAATACGATTAAAGTAAAGAATTCAGGAGCCCTCCTGGAAAACAGAGGTGTAATTGTTAAAGTTGTGAAGTCAGGGGCCCGCCTGGAGAATAGAGGTGTAATTTTAAAAGTATGAAGTCAGTATCCTGCCTGGAGAACAGAGTTGTGACTTCAAAAGGCGTGAAGTCAGGAGCCCGCCGGGAGAACAGAGGTGTAATTATTAAACTAGTGAAGTCAGGAGCCTACATGGAGAACAGAGGTGTAATTGTTACAGTTGTGAAGTCAGGAGCCCGCCTGGAGAACAGATATGTAATTTTTAAAGTTGTGAAGTCAGGAGCCAGCCTGGAGAATAGAGGTGTAATTTTTAAAGTTGTGAAGTCAGGAGCTGCCTGGAGAACA
>MU788597.1:0-14860 GCA_026770625.1 Nicotiana glauca
TTAGTAAATTTCTAAGGTTTTAAATCACTTAAACTATAATACCTGTTAAATGGAACCGAAAATGGTAAACTTGATCATGCCCGTGTGGCTTGCATGCATATATAACTGGACTGATTGTGGATCGGGCTGCACGCCATAGCAAATTCTATGATGATATTGCGCTTGGGCTGTAGGAGCCCCTCCGGAGTCTGTACACACCCCAGTGAGCGCGGGTACCCATGGATCGGGCTACACGTCGTAGCAGTCATGTGCATTGCATTGCATTCATACATCTATATCAGCCTGTGGTATCTGCCATTAATTGTTGTTATTACACTGTTAAATATGTAGGAGTATTGGTTATAGCTTTGCATTGTTGTATTTCGGGTTTTCTTACTTTCAGCCATTATATATGTCTATTACCACTGAGTTGGAAGTAGTNAGACCCGACTCCTCCCTTATCTCTTTTATTATCTTTCCGCAGTTTTGAGACATTGTACTATTGGGATTCTTGTCACACTGTATTGTTAGAGGCTCTAGACTCATGACCCCCCCCCCCAGGTCTTTGGGAGTATATTCAGTATTTCATGATATTAAGCTTAATCTTTAAGCTTCATTATTGTTAATGATAATTAAATAACTGGATTTTGAGCTTCATGCTCGGGTTGAGAGTGTAAATTGTCGGGCTTGCCTAGCAGTTGTGTTGGGCGCTATCACAACCGGGATTAGGGTCGTGACAAGTTGGTATCAGAGCCTAAGTTACTAGGCCTCATGAGTCATGAGCCGGTTAGTAGAGTCTCGTGGATCGGTACGGAGACGTCTGTATTTATCCTCGAGAGGCTGCAGAACCTTTAGGAAAACTTCATTTTCTTGGAATTCTTATCGTGCGTACTTGATTCAGCTTGAGATGTAACTTTTGAAATTCCTTCCACACGTCTGTATGCGCACATGAGCGCTCAGTATTATAAGTGACCTGATGGCTTGTGATTCCGCGAGTTCGATGTTGGGCCAGTCTGGAGGACTTGAGGCCGGATCTTGCCTATGTCTTGAGCACCGAGGTGCTGATTGTGTGAATGAGTGTTCTGAACTTATATGTTTGATATTATCCCTATTAGCTGGAATGGCAGTTGGATATCCATGTGATGAGTATGTTAGCACTGCAAGATGTATCTATGTGACTTGGTAGTGACGAAGGAGTCTGCTGAATGATAGATGAGCTGGTAAGTGTTCGATTCGTATTGTGATTTGTTGTGTAGCCCCGAGTTATGGGCGCGTAAAGAATATTTTCATGTCTCTTAGTTGGAAAGTAAAGTACATTACATGTGGCGATATGAGTTCAGACTTAGGAAGGCTAATTGACTGTGTAACGTATATGATGGTGGAAGGTATGCTGAAATACTGAATTGAGGCGAAGCAGGTGGGATATCTCATGCGGAGTGTCCCTAAGTAGTATGATCCTTATGTGTATATTAGAATATCTCATGTGTAATTGAAAGGTATTTTCTATGTGTTATGATTCGAATAGGTGCGACGCATGTGCATGTATCAATTTGGATAATATAATACATGTAGTATTGAGATTAATGTTGTTGATATACATTGTGATGCTTTTTCCAGTTGAGGACGTGTTGTTAGGATGGTTTTGGTAATTCTCTCAATTACAAAGGAAACTCTGCCGAAATTCTTGAAAAATTTGGGGACTTAGTATAAATTTTGTTGCCTAGAGTGGGCTTAACCGTTGCGGAATGAATGAGAGAATTGCAAAAGAGTTATAATACTAGATGATCCGTGTTTTCACAACTTATAAGTGGTTTGAGTTTGATCTCACTATGGTATTGTGGCATCATTAGAGTAAAAGTATTATGGGTTATTAAATGTGTCCTGATAGATTGCTTCGAGCCAAGTTGGGGAGGTTGCTGTTGATTAGCTGATTGCACGGTTATGTGCTATGTTGTTTCCATTTTGAGGTATGCTGGCAGATCAGTCCTGGGTGCAAAAAATGAGCCGAGGATGGCACGAGTAAAGCAAAATTTTGATAAAGGTTATATGGTACTTCGTAGATGTGTGAAGACAATAGGAGGTCTTGAGCTGTTGTTGATAAAGAATGCNGATTTTGCATGTAATCATCAGGTGTCTAAGGTTGTGTATGTGGCCAGAGACTGTTTATTCATTAGGGAATGTCGAGGCTTGTGGTATTTTTATGCTAATTATGGGATTCCATGTATCAGTATCTGGGAAGTAGTGGTAACAAATTCCGATTCGCAGGAAGTTCTTCAAGTAAAGTATTCTGGAACGTGGTATATTTGGGAAGAATTGAGAGAGTATTCGGTGGCCTATGGGTCTTAGACAGTGTGGTCTTATGTTCGAGTCTCGTGTGGTAGGCCTGGATTGAGGCATTGTGATGCTACGGCATGGGAGAAATATCAAGTGGATGATGAATAAAAAGAGAAATTTGATAGAAGGAATAACTTAATAATAGAACTAATCGGTATGGTAAAGATATGTTTAATTCCTTGTAGTTGTTCGAAGTAATGGGCTTTTACAGGCAATTTGCAGTAATGCTCTTGAGTTTTGACGGCTTGCTCAGCTCAGTTTAGATAGAAGGATTCAGTCCGGGTAGTTTAGCTCGAACAAATGGAGCTGGCAGAGATGTTCTTGTTGGGTTTTACCGTGGTTTGAAGATGAGTATATTTCTTATGGGTATGCGCAACATGGAGTGTGTAATGATTTTCTTCTAAATGGGATCAATGAAAGTTCTTGACTAGTTGAGTGCGTCGAGGTCTGTGGCGCGTAAGGGAGATAAAAGTTCTCATGTTATCCTAATGTGGTATGGTATATGCATTATGTTGTGGAGGATTGGGATTTGTATGTGTAAGGCTCGGTTCATATCAGAATGGAAAGTCATTAAATTCTTAAGCGGCATGGGCAGCTGCAGGTGATTTAAGAATCGATCTTCAGAGGATTTGGGTGAATGATCCTCATATGATAAGGAAACGGTGTTGTAATCATAGTGATTTGACAAGGGTATATGTTTCAAAAAAAGGGCAATGTGATTAAGTTGATGGCATTTCGGTAGTGTTGCAACACTTTCTTGCTAGATCGACTGCTGATATCTGAGTATGTTTGATGGCATAGGAGAATTTTAAAATATCTTTGAAGAATGACTGGGAGTTCTCATGTTCAGGCTATGTAGTGGTTGTGGATAGTATGTATTGGTACCGTTAGCGGCTATTGGGGATTGGAGGCCCGAGTGGGTCCTTCTTTGTTGGTATGTTAGCTTTTGTATATGATGTTGGGCTGTAGAGTGGTTGTCGCAATGTAGGTTGTTCTAAACTATTGTGCTATGGGCTATGTCGGAAATTCCATCGGTTGCGTGGCGAGGTGCATCGGATTATGATATAACAGAGTGGTTGGTATTCCAAAAGATCAGCGGATGGCTGGGAAGGATTGCTTTCCTTAATTGGGCCTTTGTGACGAATGTCAGTATAGAGGTTTCTACCATTGATTCAGTTCTGGTGTTGAGGGACTCTTTTTCAAATGCGTTTCTTGTGGCCGGGCATGTCGCTGGGCGAGATTGTGGATTTCGGTATTGATTTGGTGTCGGACACCGTATCGTACGGCTCTGGCAGGAGTTATAAAAGAGGAAGGAGCAACTTCAGGCTTCTTGTTAATGAGTTTGTTGGTAAGCTGATGTGGCTACATATTCAGATTGAGATGGCTTGGTTGGCCCTGAGATGTATTGCTGAGGGATAGGTTTAATCTCTCGTTATTGAGCTTGTTAGTGATCTGGGGAGATCTATGAGTTGCTTTTTCGGTGCTGTGAGGCGTCATGATTTTCGGACTGTGGGCACATGTAGTGCGGTGCTATCGGGATTCATAGTGGAATTTGAGAGGAAAACCTCAGTTACGCTTGAGTTTGTAGCTTATAACGCCATATATAGATATTGTTAGGCACTCAGTAGTTTGTTGTAATGAGCAAATTTGGCTCGATGTGCATCTCCCTATGTGAGATATATGTGTGGATCGGGTGGCACGCCGCCATGGGTAGGTTATCTGGATCGGGTTGCACGCCGCAACAGTGTGATGTTGAGAATAGTTTTCCATATGTTATTTGGTATGTCTTGCTTCCTGGTTTCTGAAGAAAGTCCGTATTGGGTGTTTCTCAGCGAATGGCGCATCGGTTATGTCCTTTAAGGATTTAAGGGTGTATATTACTTGCTTCACCATGGGTGTGATGGATTGCTTGGTTTCAGACACCAATCTGTGCGTTACTGTCTATTTTGAGCATAACGACTTGAGGTACTTCATGTGTGACAGTGTTTGGATAAGATCACGCATTGTAGCGAGGCTACGTGGAGATTAGACGCTTCGGGGTAGATACAGGTATTCTATTTCTATGATGTGGGATGGGGTCCCAGCCTTGTGTTGTGATGGTACTGAGGAATATGAGTTTCAGCTCTTTTGTTTGAGTCATTTGTCATGATTTGAGTATGTTCAGACCACCCATCATTGGTGCGCGGATTATGCAAGTTGTGGCTTAGGCCTGTGATGAGATGTCATATCACCAGAGTGGTGCATTGAATTCGAGGTGATCGTTGGAGTCATTAATAAATGCAAACAGATGTGATTTCAGCTGATTAGAGGGTCCATATCGAGGTTTGGCCCGGAAATCTGTTGTGGTATTAGTCAACAAGGAAGTGGCTTCATGTATGGGTGACCTGAGGAATGGTTACGGTTTATCGCGTGTTTTATTTATCGTTGGCAGTATATGAAAGTGATGGAATAAGACTTTAGCTAATAAGAGGTTCTGATTTTGAGTATGAATTCGGAAAGTGCAATGTGGTTCTACGGTTTATGGCCTAGATGGGCTGTGAAATTTCGGCGGAGTTGTATTATCGGATCTATGTAAGATAGGGTGATGTGGGATCACCCCGGGTATATGCTTGGTAAGGTCATTCAGCTATTGGTTGGCTTCTAGGACAACTCTGGGCACGCTCGAGGACGAGCGTTTGTTTAAGTTGGGGAGGATGTGATGACCCGACCCGTTGTCACGTGAGTTACCGCCCCGTTTTCCCCATATTATGTTGTTTTATGCTTCTATATGTTTCATTATATGTGTTTGGTGAATTTGAAGTAATTCGGATAGAGTTTGGTTGTAAATGAGACAATTAGTCCCCTTAAGAGAAGGTTAGTTTGGAAAAAGTCAACCGGAAGTTGACTATATAGTTAGAAGGCTCGGATGTGAATTCCGATGATTTGGTTAGCTTCGGGGGATGATTTGTGACTTAGAAGTGAAATCGGAATTTGATTTGGAGTTCCGTGTAGAATTAGGCTTGAATTGGCGAAGTTGGAATTTTGGCAAATTTCGGAGGATAGGTGAGATTTTGATCCGAGGGTCGGAATGGAATTCCGAGAGTTGCAGTAGCTTAGTTAGGTTATTTTGGATATGTCTACAAATTTTCAGTTCATTCGGACATCGTTTGGTTGGGTTTTTGATCGAATATGCAATTCAGAAGTTTTTAAGAAATTTAGGCTTTGATTTGATCATAATTGAGGATTTTGATGTTAATGTTAGCGTTTTGATGATTCGAGCAAGTTTGAATGAAGTATTAGATCATATCTGTGCTTTTGGTTGAGGTCCCGAGGGCCTCGGGGTGAGATCGGATGTTAAAATGAGAAGTTTTTGAATTTGGCTTCAGGTTTGTTTTTGCTGTCAGCTGGTATTTCTGCTTCTGCGGAAATGGACCGCAGAAGCGGTTCCGCAGAAGCGGTTCCGCAGAAGCGGTTCCGCAGAAGCGGATGAAGGAGCACAGAAGTAAGTTTTGGCTTGGGTGGTGAAGTTCCGCAGAAGCGAAACATGGTCCGCATAAGCGGAGCCTCAGGAGCGGAGTATTGACCGCATAAATGGACTTAGGGTTCCGTAGAAGCGAGTTTCTGTGTCGCAGAAGAGGTCGTGGAAAATTAAGTGAAGAACTGCATAAGCGGATTTTTGGCCGCATAAGCGGTCCCGCATAAGCGGAAGCGGAACCGCAGAAGCGAAATTTGCTGTGGACAGAATGGTTTTAAGTGTTATTTCATCCGCGACCCCTATCACTTTTCCACCATTTTTACTCCGCCAAGAGAGCTTTTTGGTCGATTTGAAGAGGGTTTTCGACAGGTATTGATTGGAGGTAAGTCTCTTGACTCAGAAATATCATTTTATTGAAGAATCAACACTTAAATTCATGAAAGTGGGTTGAAATTGTGAAGAACTAGGGCTTGGTTTTGAAAAACGAATTTTTGGGATTTGAAATGCCATTTGAGTTCCGATTTTGATAAAATTTATATGTATAGACTCGTGGCGAGACGAGGAATCCAGTGATGTAAATTTTGGAATTTTTCGAGAAGTGGGCCCGGGGCTCTGGTTTTGCCAACTTCGTAATTTTTAGTATTTTTCAAGTAATTTCGATTGGGTTATGTTTCATTAGACTATTGTAATGTATTCGTTGTGGTTTTGTCTAGATTTGACGCGCGAGGAGGCGGATTCGAGAGGAATAGGCATGTCGGGCTAGTTTTGTGGCCGGCTTGAGGTGAGTAATAGATGTAGATGATGACCTGAGGGTTTGAAACCCCGATATATCACACTGTGATGCTACATTGAGGGGAGATACGTACTCTACGGTGAGTGCGGGGTCGTTTGTGATTGGAGGACTATGGCTTAGTCCGTCCGAGTGATGTTCATAATGTGCATTGACTAGAAATTGATTGGTAAACATCCTACTTAGATTGCTATGAGCATATTTGGGCTGCGTGCCGGTTATTTGGATCCCGTAGGGATTATTATCACTGTTTCCATGATGCTTAGCATGTTTTCATGATATTAGTCCTGAGTTACACACTGTCTCGGAATGATTAGTAAATTTCTAAGGTTTTAAATCTCTTAAACTATAATACCTGTTAAATGGAACCGAAAATGGTAAACTTGATCGTGCCCGTGTGGCTTACATGCATATATAACTGGACTGATTGTGGACCGGGCTGCACGCCACAGCGAATGCTATGATGATATTGCGTTTGGGCTATAGGAGCCCCTCCGGAGTCTATACACACCCCCAGTGAGTGCGGGTACCCATGGATCGGGCTACGCACCGTAGCGGTCATGTGCATTGCATTGCATTCATACATCTATATCAGCCTGTGGTATCTGTCATTAATTGTTGTTATTACACTGTTAAATGTGTAGGAGTATTGGTTATAGCTTTGCATTATTGTATTTAGGGTTTCCTTACTTTCAGCCATTATATATGTCTATTACCACTGAGTTAGAAGTACTCACTTTACTCCCTGCACCATGTGTGCAGATCCAGGTATCCCGGGAGTTTAACTGAGCTTTTGCTGATTTCAGAGTTTTTCCGGAGTTGTCGAGGTAGCTGCCTGACATCCGCAGGACCCGACTCCTCCCTTATCTCTTTTATTATCTTTTCGTAGTTTTGAGACATTGTATTATTTGGAGTCTTGTCACACTGTATTGCTAGAGGCTCTAGACTCATGACCCCCCAGGTCTTTGGGAGTATATTCAGTATTTCATGATATTCAGCTTAATCTTTAAGCTTCATTGTTGTTAATGATAATTAAATAACTGGATTTTGAGTTTCATGCTCGGGTTGAGAGTGTAAATGGTCGGGCTTGCCTAGAAGTTGTGTTGGGTGCCATCACGATCGGGATTGGGGTCGTGACAACAAGGACAAAAGGCAATGGCGAACGACAACAGAACTGAGTTGATTAATATCGGTGCCCGACCTCAATTGATTGATAATGGGTTTAGTGAGGAGGTGCGGATGTTAAGACGACACATGGCAGATATTTATCAAGACTGGATGACTGGGAAGGCACCACCCCCACCACCACCAATGTTTCATGTCATATCCACTACCCCCAACAATGAATGCGGGAAGAGCCCTCAGGATGAGCTTCACACCGTAAATGAAAAGGTCACAGAAAAAGTAGGGCGAGATGAAATAGCCATAAAGCCAAAAGAACAATCCTTAAAAAACATGCCAGGAATGAGAGGCCATGGTAACATGGCTTGCAAAGAACTGTCTGCATCTCCTGACGTTCGCCTGCTCGCAGGATTCAAAGTGCCAAATTTTAACTTGTACGATGGGTGTGGAGATCCGGTAGCCCACTTGAGGGTCTATTGCAATGAAATGAAAAGTGTTGGGGATAAAGATGATCTGTTAACGGAATACTTCAGTAAGAGCTTGACTGGGCAGCTTCAGAATGGCATAATCATCATGGTGTTGGCAAAGGGCTTACATTGGGTGACATGGCTCAAGATTTTGTGCGACATTTTCAGTACAATAAAGACATTGTCCCAAATTGCCCTTCCCTATCTCGGACGGAAAAGAAACCCAAGGAGAGCGTCAAGGATTTTTGGCTCAAGTGGAATGAACAGGTTGCTCGGGATGGTCCTGCCATTGATAGAAAAGGTGTTGCTTAGCCCAATCCACAACAAGGTCCGATAATTGTTCTTGCCAAACCTGTTCAACCTCAACACCAACCCCAAACCTATCCCCTGAACAACACCCGATCTTTTGTCCAACCATCAGGTCATGGCCTCTGCCGACGACAGGATCCGGTGGTCGTTCTTGCTAAATGCTTTCAACCACAATACCGACCTCGTGAACGTCCCCAGACTCCACATAAGCCACCCTATCCACCTAATAACATCCGGCCATTTGTCCCACCACCAGGTCACTCTCTGAAGCAGGCACCAGCAACCCAAAGCTCTTATGTGTCTTCACAACACTTTCAAGCATCCAATAATCTTAGAAAACTGAGGCATGGAGAGAAACAAAGGCAAAAGGGTAATTTCACACCTATCGGCGAATGTTACACAAGCTTGTTTGAAAAGTTAAAACATTTTGTCCTGATTAAGCCACTCCTTGGATATACTCCAGACCCAAATGTGAAAAGGCTTTGATCCTACTGTTCGATGCATGTACCACTCTAATGTCTAGGGGTATAGCATTGAAGACTGCCGATCTTTGAAAAGGGAAATAGAAAGAATGATTCAAGAAGGGGTAATTGTGGTCAATGACAATGGCAAGGAGCATGCGATTTATCTTGGGAACTTGTTAATTAAAGTCAATAATGGTCTTGGTAATATTGATGTGAAACTCAGTGGCTAAGATGCCATGCTTGGTAATTGGGAAGACGCTCCATCTCTTGGAGTTTTGGTGGTTTATTTTGATCTCATTTCTGATTGTCCGGGTTATTTCAGGGTTGTAATCCGGACATTGTCTTGTGAGTCAAACCGTTCTATCTTTTGACTTTGCTTTGTTTAGTCGTAATAGTTTGTTTAGTGCCGTCTAGGTTTGTTCAAGGGCTGTAACCAGTTCAGTTTGTTTGTGTTTAATCAACCTTTTCACCATCAGTCTAATGTAATTTTCTATTTTCCTCCATTTCCAGCCATTTTATTTAGTTCCCATCTCTTGTTATAGTTCTTTTCATGCTGGTTCTAGTGACATGACATGCACACATAATTTTCGGCCTGGTTTCTAAAAATCAGTTTAGCAATGAAATAATGTTGAAGATGTAAGGGCACTCAACAGAAATAAGAACATATGGGAATACTTTGAAGTGAAAACTGGGGGCAGAAAAGAACATAAAGAAATACTGTTGAAATGCATCATGCCTCATTGGTTTAAACCCAAAGGCAAGAATGCCCTAAGACCGTTCACGATACCGAGATTATTGTCCAATGGTGCTAGGAATCGGCAAATACGGAAGGCAAATATGCGAATCAATCAAAAGGTGTTCTGTATGTTTTCCTCAGCTTGTTTAACTGCGTAGTTTGTACTTGGTATGTTTTGAAGATTGGAATGACGAAGGCATTTTATTCTTCTATCCAAACACTTTATCCTTTGTTACCCCTTTGAGCCTCGATTATTTTTCTTGCATACCCCTCTTTCGGAATCAATAATAAGACTCGCAAGTTCGAATGGGGAAGTAAGTGGAGAAACAAGAGAAAAAAAATAGTGAAAGGAAAGTGAAAGAAAAGAAGAGAGAAGAAAAAGAAAGAGAAGAAAAAAGAGAAAAGAAAAGAAAAAGAAAGAAAAGAAAAGAAGAGAAAAGAAAAGAAAAAAGAGAAAAGAAAAGAAAAGAAAAGAAAAGAGAAGGAAAAGAAAAGAATGAAAAGAAAGGAAAAGAAAAGTGGAAGAAAGATCGCAACACCCAAAAGTATTCGCCTGAACTACGTTTGACTTGATCCCGAAAGGGACGTAGGCAGCCTCTCTGAGGTTCAGTCACAACAAAGGAAAAGTCCAAAAATCCCCAAGAAGGAAACTGGGGCAGAAGTTGTGGTTGTTGCAAGAAATATGATTTCGAAAGTTGTAGTTTTGAACCCACGATGAATTATTTTGAGCCTTTATACCATTCTTTCTAAATTCCATCCAAAAGCCTGTATTACGGTCCAAAGAAAGACCTTCCGATCAGTCTTCAAGAGATACCAAGTCAAGTGACTAAAGTTGAATCATACCAGGGGAACACTTATCAAGGAAATAAAGAATGAGAGAGTCTGGTTGATGAAATCCTTCGCGGATACCTCAAGGCAATGAAATCTGAGAGAAATAAAAATGAGAGAGTCTTATTGGTGAAAACCCTTCGTGGGCACCATAAGGCGACAGTGAGTTGAGAGAAAATCAAAATGAGAGAGGCTTGGTGGTGAAAACCCTTTGGGCACTACAAGTCGAATAAGGATTGTGAATCAGATCGGGCAAGTGGAGTATTGAAGACTAGTTTCACGGCGAAAAGGTGCGACAAGAGCTGAATATCAGATTTGCTAAACAAAAGTAGGCTACAGGTGCATGTCAAGGTCGCTAGAGTCGGTATATACATCTCATGGTTTGCTACTCTGTAGGTTTCTTGTTAGTAATCGTCTCTTTCCATTTTCCTTCACTCTATTTTTCCCACCTTGTTTTACTCCCTCTTCTTGAGTCTGTCTGGTCATAACAAGTGAGAAATAACTTCAAAATTTGCCACCAAGCTTTCCAACTGCACAAAATGGGATTTGATTAAAACATCGAAATGTCATAAGGCAGGAAAGAACGTGTCACGACCCTAGTTCACCAATTGTGAACACGTCATAACGGCACCTAGTCTTCGCGACCAGGTAAGCCTAACACATTACGGAAGTAATAACAATTGCCAAATATATAATCAAAACTAAATAACATGAATAATGTATACAGTTGCCGCCTGGCATATACACTTTAATACCAAACACTGAAGTAACCTCCAAGACCCGGAAACCTACGGGCAACATAGGCTATGAGAAATCTAATATTGCTCTAATCACCAGAATAGTCTAATACAAAGAAGGATCGAAATAACATCTAATAACTAGGGGTAAAATGAGAAGGAGACTTTGCGGATCTGCGGACGTAGCAGATGCATACCTCAAGTCCCCAATACGCTCCCTGACAGCTACTGATGGTACGCCTGCTCAGAAGCACCTGGATCTGCACATGAAAAACATGCGCAGAAGAGGCGTGAGTACACCACAGCGGTACTCAGTAAGTGCCAAGCCTAACCTCGGTTGGGAAGTGACGAGGAAAGGTCAGGGCCATACTGAGACAGAAAATAATAAAATAGCAAGAGATTAACAGTATCGAAGTCTGATGAAAGCTAATGAACACAGCGATGTGATAAGACAGATCAATGAAATATAGTACTGCAAGACAAAACAGAAGCACAGAGTAAATACAACAAAGTTACAAGAATACCGACGAGGGACTTCCAGGATACCGTCCTGTAGCCCTTTTCTTAACCGTCCAATGGAACTTCCCGGGATACCGTCCCGTAGTTCAAATCTCGTATCAATATCAAAGAATCTCCCAGGATACCGTCCCGTAATCCAATCATCAGTGTGCATGGGGATCTCCCGGGATACCGTCCCGTAGTCCCAAAATAAAAATGCAGGGGGATCTCCCGGGATACTGTCCCGTAGTCCCAAAATAAAAGTGCAGGGGGATCTCCCGGGAATCAAACCCGTAGTACCAAATAAAAGTGCAGGAAGATCTTTCGGGAATCAAACCCGTAGTCCCAAAATAAACAAACAAAGGGGAACTCCCGGAATTTCCGCATCCGTAGTCCCAATGTAAATGCACAACCAACATCAGAGAAATATTCAGAAATTTAAGTACGACAATACAAGGCATCAAGGAACATTGGCCTAAAATGCTCCACGTAATCACAGTTAAGACAATTTAAACAAATAGGCAGCTTGGATCAATTAAACATGCTCTTCTACGCTAGCACAGGCTATAAAAGCAAGTAAAGTAAGGCAATTATGAAAGAGAATTTAAATCAAGTAATTGAGTAAAAATCCGATTTTCAACAATTTGCTCAAGTACGAGCTCGTCACCTGACGTACAAGGCATTCAATTATCAATCATCACATCCTAAGGTACGAAGTCCCCCACACAAGGTTAGGCAAGCCACTTACCTCGAACCGGTGCGAAATCAACTAGGGAGCGATGCCCTTGCCACGAGTATCCAACTCCGAGTGGCCCAAATCTATTTAATTCAATTACAAATCGTCAATAATATTGCAAACAACAGATTCCATTATTAAAATTAAAGCTAGGGCGCAAAAATAGGTAAAATGACCAAAATGCCCCTCTAGCCAACATCTCAGAATCGAATAATTTTTACATTTTCGGAACCCTCGTACTCTCACGAGTCTAACCATATAAAAATCTCCCAAATCGGAGGTCAAATGCCCCCTCAAATCCTCACAATTAGGTCTAAGAACTTTACCCCAAATTTTCATTCAAAAATCCGAAATTAAGGTTGAATTTCAGGTTAGATTAGTGGGTATTAATCATAAGGGAGTAAGGAATCGTTACCCAATCGTTGCCTTTGAAAAGCCCTCGAAAAATCTCCCAAAACCGAGTTCTCTAGCTTTTGTTTTGATAAAAATGGAAGAACCCTCGTTTTGAAATATTAAATACTGCCCAGGGGTTTAAAGCATCGCGAACGCGGACATCATCACGCGTTCGCGAAGAAGAAATTCATAGGGGTCAGAAATACCCTTCGCGATCGTGAAGGGACAGATGCGAATGCAAAGGCTTGGGTTCGATGACCTACACGAACGCGACAACCATGATGGGAACGCGATGAAGGAACAGGTGAAGCCACGCGATCGCGGGAGGACAAACGCGAACGCGATGAAGGAATTTGACACCTTCCAAAAATACACTACGCGAACGCATAGATGAGGACGCGAACGCGATGAGAGGGATAACTAAAGCTACGCGAACGCGATGCCTCCTACGCGAACGCGTAGTAGGACAACTGACCTGCAATTTTCTGCAATGATTTCCAACTCCAAAATGCTCCGTTGAGCATCCGAAACACACCCGAGGCCCCCGGGACCTCAACCAATCCTACAGCCATAACCCATAACCTCATTCAAACTTGTACCAATCCTTAAATTACCCAAAACAACGTCGGAAACACGATTTAAGCAAAGATTCAAGCCTAGGAACTTCAAATTCTAACCAAACACACTTTCGATCAAAAACCTATCCAAACTTTGTCCAAATGACCTGAAATTTTGCACACACATCCCAAATGACATGACGGAGCTACAGCAACTTCCGGAATTCAAATACAACTCTCGGATCGGACTGGAAACTTCAAAAATTCAAACTTCGGCATTTTAAGCCTAAAAGAGCTACGGACCTCCAAATAACATTCCGAACACACTCCCAACCCCGAAATCACCTAACGGAGCTAACGGAACCATCAAATTTCCATTCCGAGGTTGTCTTCATACTGTTCTGAATACGGACCATTTTTCAACTCTTAAACTCTCATTTAGGGACTAAGTGTCCCAAAACACTCCGTATCCTAATACCGAACGTCCCGGCAAACCAAAATAACAAAATTGAACTTAGGGAAAAAAGTTAATGGGGGATCGGGGCGTAAATTCCAAAAACGACCGACCGGGTCGTTACATCCTCTACACTTAAACATTCGTTCGTCCTCGAACGAGCATAGAGAACACACCTGAGGTAGCAAAAAGATGAGGGTACTGGCTGCGCATATCCCGCTCGGTCTCCCAAGTCGCCTCCTCGGCCGGCTGACCCCGCCTCTGGACCTTCACTGAAGCGATGTTCTTTGACCTCAACTTTCTGATCTGCCTATCAAAAATGGCCACTGGCTCCTCAACATAAGAAAGATCCTTGTCCAGCTGGACTGAACTGAAGTCCAACACGTGCGACAGGTCACCACGATATCTCCAGAGCATCAAAACATGAAATACCGGATGAACTCCGGCTAGGCTGGGAGGTAAGGCAAGCTCATAAGCAACCTCCCCAACTCGCCTCAATAACTCAAAAGGTCCAATAAATATCGGACTCAGCTTCCCTTTCTTTCCAAACCTCATGACGCCCTTCATAGGCGAGACCCGGAGCAAAACCCGCTCACCAACCATATATGCCATATCACGAACCTTCTTGTCCGCATAACTCTTCTGTCTGGACTGGGCCGCACGGAGTCTGTCCTGAATTACTTTAGCCTTCTCCATTGCATCCTGAACCATCTCTGTACCTAATAACCTGGCCTCACCCAGCTCGAACCAATCCACTGTAGATCTACATCTCCTACCATATAAGGCCTCATACGGCGCTGTCTGAATGTTGGACTGATAGATATTGTTATAAGCAAACTCCGCCAGTGGCAGGAAATGGTCCCATGGCCCTCTAAACTCAATCACGCACGCTCAGAGCATATCCTCCAAAATCTGAATAGTGCACTTGGACTGTCCGTCCATCTGGGGGTGAAATGCCGTGCTCAACTCCACTCGAGTGCCTAACTCCTGCTGCACTGCTCT
>MU788600.1:3206-14307 GCA_026770625.1 Nicotiana glauca
AGGTCCGGTGTAGAATTAGGCTTGAATTGGCGAAGTTAGCATTCTGGCGAATTCCGGTTGATAGGTGAGATTTTGATCCGGAGGTCAGAATGAAATTATGTGAGTTGTTGTATCTTCATTGTGTCATTTGGGATGTGTGTGAAAAATTTCAAGTCATTCGGACATCGTTTGGTCGGGTTTTTGATCGAAAATGTATTTTGGAAGTTTTAAAAGAACTTAGGCTTGAATTGGATGTAATTTGATGGTTTTGGCGTTGTTTGAGGCGTTTTGATGATTGGAATAAGTTCGTATGATGTTTTAGGAGGTGTTGGTATTTTTGGTTGAGGTCCCGGGGGCCTCAGGTGTGTTTCAGATGCCCAACGGGTCATTTTTGGAAAATGTTGAACTGCTGTTCTGGTATTTGGTTTCCTTCTTCGTGAACGCGAGGGGTGTCTCGCGAACACGAAGAGGAAAAATGAGGGGCAGTGAGTTTGGCCTTCGCGAGCGCAAAGGGGGAGACGCGAAAGGAGAGAAGTAGGGTGCTACGCGAACGCGAGAGGGCAATCGCGAATGCGTAGAAGGAAAATTGGCCTGGAGATATTTGGCCTACGCGAACGCGAGGCACTGGGACGCGAACGCGAAGGTCTGGGGAAGTTGGCCTTCACGAACGCGAGAGAAGTCTCACGAACGCGATGAAGAACGGTCCTGAGCAGAATGTTAAGTTCAAAAAATGGGACTTCGTTCCCATTTTCCATTTTTTAACGATTTAGAGATCGAATAGGGCGATTTTTCATCAGATTTTTGGAGAGAACAACGGGGTAAGTGTTCTTAACTCGATTTTGGTTATATTACTCGAATATATTGCAAGTTTTGTTGTTAATCCGTGAATTTAAGGGAGAAAAAGCTTAAAACCCCTCTTGGATAGAATCAAGGATTTGAGGGTCGAAATGATATGGGAATTGAATGATTTTTACATGGTTAGACTCATGGCGAAATAAGGAAGCCGGTGATATTAATTTTATAATTTTTCAAGACGTGGGCCCGAGGCTCGGGTTTTGCCAAATTCGAGACTCTTAATATTTTTCGATTGTTTTCGAGTGGGTGTTGTTCCCTTAGTATATTGTAATATACTCGCTCTGCTTTTGGTTAGATTCGATGCGCGTGGAGGCCAATTTGAGGGGCAAGGGCATCGCAAGCGAGGAATTTCATCGGTTCGAGGTGAGTAATACATGTAAATGATATCCTGAGGGTTTGAAACCCCGGATTTGCATATCATAGTGCTGTATTGAGGTGACTTGCATGCCGGATATGAGCATGGGGTAGAGCGCCGTTGGGGATTGTGACTTGGTCCGCCCCGGTTGTTGATTTTACCGCGTATTTGACTGGAATTTAATTGTTATCACTGTTGTTTGGGCTGATCGTCGTACTTGGGCTTCGTGCCAACTATTTGAACCCTTCGGGAATTTATTTTCACTGTCTTCCTCACTGTTTTGACTTATTACTTGAACTCAGTCATACTATCTCTCCACTACTTTACAACTCAGCCACTTTCACTCATATTGAGTCTTAAATGATAATTTGGGATGAGGACTACTATTTTACTAGTTCCTGAGGGGCTTGTGACGATATTTTGACTGAGTATGGCCAAGGGCCGGATGTGAGGATACACGGAGGGATGTGAGGCCTAGGGCCTGGATGTGAGGATTATATATGGATTGGACTGCACGCTGCAGTAGTATATTATATGGATCGGACTGCATGCCGCAGTAGTATATTATATGGATAAGACTGCACACCGCAGTATGTATATATTGGATCGGACTGCACGTTGCAGTGATATATAGCGCTTGGGTTGTAGGAGACCCTCCGGAGTCTGCACACCCACAGTGAGCGCGGGTACCCATATGGATCGGACTGCACGCCGCAGTGAGTTATGGATCAGGCTGCGCGCCGCAGCGACATGTGGATCGGGCTGCGCGCCGCTGCGGTTATTATGTGATACTGTTTCTGAGAGTGATTTGAAAGAGAGAGCCCGAGGGGCTGACAGTGTTGTGGAGAGTGAGCCCGAGGGGATGGTTTAGTTTGAGATATTGCCCAAGGGGCGAGCTTTTACGTGCTCGTTTTGCATGCTTATTGCCTTTTACCTGTTATACTGTGGTATTTGTTCTCGAGGTGCAAATTTTTTGTGCTAATCAGCACTAAATATTTTGAAACCATTTTCGTAATTATTGAAAGGACCATTTTCGAAAGAGATTTGAGCGGAGCCAAAACATTTCTAAAGATTTCACTGATTTCACTGTTTTCTCATAAATTGTACTTGGCTTCTGTATAGCATGTTGGTTGCTTTACGTGATTTCTGGCTGCTCAGTTATTATTTATTTTTATTACTCACTGAGTTGGAGTACTCACTTTACTCCCTGCACCTCGCGTGCAGATGCAGGTATTGTCTACCCGGTAGCGGGTTTTGAGCTGGTTGAGGGTATTGCTATTGTAGCTGAGCAAGTTGACCGCCAGCGTTCGCGGCACCGGACTTATCTTTTGGATTCTAGTTTTCATTTATATATATTTGGCCCTGTAGTTGTGTTCCTACTTCTTAGATGCTCGTGACTTGTGACACCTCGGTCGGGCTTAGTTGGGTTGTAAACTCTGTTAACCAATGTTATTTAAGTTGTATTTCTATTCATTATGTTTAAAAGTTGTTAATGAAACAAATTTGGGTTAGTTGGCTGGCCTTGTCTTCACGAGAGGCGCCATCACGACCGGGTTTGAAAAATTCGGTCGTGACATAAATTGTATATCACATCTGATATAGGTTGTAGTCCTAATGGTTGTGATTATTTAGCTGTTACATGTCATTGTGTTGATCATCACTGGAACATGCAAAAACGTATTATTGGTTATAAATTTATTGATTCAAAATACACTGGAGCATATGTTGCAACTATTGTTCTATAAATACTTGACTTTTATGGACTCATTGATAAAGTTTTAACTATCACCTTAGATAATGCTTCTCCTAACACAACCGCAGCAAATAACTTAAAATCTAGAGTTTGTCCAATTAATCTTGAAATTTTTCATGTTAAATATGCATGCCATATTTTTAGCTTGGTTGTAAAAGATGGTCTTAATTTATTTTCTGATGCTTGTAGTAAAATACAATATGCTTGTGGCTATATTTTTCGCGCTCATAAACAAAGTTTAATTCGTGAATTTTCTCAACAATGTGCTAGTGCTAATCTTCCATTTAGAAAAGTTTCAAAAGATATTTGTACTAGGTGGAATTCTACTTATGAAATGCTTAAAGTTGCTTATGATTATCGGGAGCCTATCCAAAAGGTATTTAATATGCATAATGGTATCCCCGCTGATCACATTGTTGATTCTGATTGGAATGAGATCAAAGAGCTTAGTAAATTTTTTCTAAAAATTATTATCCTACTGTTACACAAATATTATGGTATATTTATGGAATTTCTATTGTATTTTGTAAGTATAAAACAAATCCAACTTATGCACCGGCCATCAATGAAATGAATTCAAAATTTTATAAGTATTTTTTCTCTATTCCCGAAGTTTATTTAATTTCTATTCTACTTAACCCATCACTTAAAACTAAGAGATGTAAATGGACTTGTTCGTAAAATTTATTAGAATTTAGCAATACAAGAAAATGAACAACCATCTCTCAAAAACTGTCAAGCTAGCATATATTCTTATGCTAGATCAATGTTTGATAAATATAAATCTATGGATACAACAGGTTGTGAAACTGCTCCTTCTACTTCTACGTCTAGAGCAGAAGTTTTATGGGAAGATATAGATGATATAACAGATTTTAATTCCTCTATTGATGATGAACTTGATTCTTACCTTAATCAAAGATTAGAAAGTATTAAAGACGAAGAAGGCAAGGAACAACTTTTGCCATGGTGGAGGGAGCCTGGCAAGGCTTTTCCAACATTTTCAATAATGGCACGAGATATCCTGGCTATTCAAGCTTCATCAGTAGCATCAGAGAGTGCTTTTAGTGCGCAAGATTTCAAATTGGAGATCATAGACATGTATTAGTGGAGGACAGTCTAGACATTTCCGTATTATTCAGAGATTGGATTAATTCAGAAAGAAGAAATCTTGATTTTGAAAAATTAACTACTAGGGAAGAAGAAGAATACAATGAGGTACTTACCACTAGGAGCAATGACGTCATGGAGCTCATGGAACATCAATCAACATTGCCAATTCCAACAAAATGTCCGAGAGAAATTATTGATAAGTAACAAATAAGCTATATATGAGCTTACAAATATTAATATGATAATTTGTAAATGGCTACTAAGAGGCCTAGTTCAAACAAAACCATTCTTAGAAGGTGGTGCATAGATTAGGTGCTCTTCAAAAGAATTATATTTTTATTTGAGATTTGAAAGTTCTATTAATAAAATAAAGGGCTCTAAGCGTTGATTTTTTTTATGAATTTCTTAGTTACTTAATACTTTGAAATTATATTAAATAAATTATAACTCTATTATAAATTTATAATTACTAGAATATTTCATTACAAGTTTTTATTTTAATATTTTATAATTATTTACTTAATTTTCTAATTTTTATTTTAACATTTAAGTTCATTAAATAAGTCAAAAATCTAGCAGTTGCAAACTTTAGAAACATAGTAATTTTTAAAAAACTAGACGTTTTTTTATAAAACAAATTAAAAAAATACATTTAAGGCCCACGAACCCATCCCTTTTCGTCCCGTCCCTTTCCGTTTGTTAGCGGGACGAGATTGGTCGACCGTTTCGTCCCGTCCCGCCATCGTCCTGCTTAAATATCATCCAGCCCAGTTAATTTCGTCATGTCCCATCCCGTCATATTGGACAGTCATAGTTGGGCGTGATCACATAGCATGAAATTTATGGGAGACTTAAAATATCTGGTCTTTTGTTCTTAAGAGATAAACCTCGCGATTTTCTTGAAGCATCATCAATAAATATGAGAAAGTATTTGTTACCTCTCACTGATTCTATATCTGTTGGATCACAAATATCAGAATATACGAAATCAAGTGCATTCAATTTTCTTCCATGAGTTGCTTGAAATGTTACCTTATGTTTTTTTCCAAATAAATAATAATCACAGGGATTCACAGTTGTATCTTTTGCAAAAGAGATAAGTGACTTCTTGGCTAGGATCTGCAATTCCTTTTCACTCATATGGCCTAATCTCCGGTGCCATAAATCTACAGACGTATCATCTAAAGTTGCATGTAATCCACCTTCACATATGTCACAACCCAAAATTCACAATATGTCGTGATGGCGCCTAACGTCATTGTCAGACAAGCCAATGGTGATTTATCAGTTTAATTATTCATTTTATTACTTTGAAATCACAATTTCCATTAATTAAGTAGTACCAAATATAATTTACAAGGTGAAATAATAAATATTCCATAAACCATCATGCTAAAACTCTAGTAGAAACCCCAAAACCCGGTGTCATAAGTGCATGAGCATTTTTCTAAGGAATACAATAAAAATACACCATCCGTCCCGAATGTAATAAGACTGAATAAAATAGACAATACAATGGAGACTCGATGGACTGTGGTGCATAGCCTGGAGTCTACCTCACATAAAGTATCCTCAGCCAGTGCGCCTACACGCCAAGATGATCGTCAATGACGTGTCAGATCCTACACATTTAGTGCAGAAGATAAGCATGAGTGTGTAAACCAACGCGTATCCAGTAAGTATCTAGCCTAACCCCGGATAAGTAGTGACGGAGGGGTCGAGATCAACACTTATTATAGGTCAAATATAGCAATATAATAAAACATAAGTAGAAATGAATCATACAACAAAGATAGGGTAAATCTATAAGTTATATAATTTTCCAATTATTTCCTTTAAAGCATAAATTTATCCATCATGTATCATGTCTTAATCAGATATATTCCAAGTGTCAATACCAATTAAGTAAGAAATACCATAAAATATCGGGCAACTGTGGAAGTTTTATCTCGTGAATATTCGGACTACTAGCGATATCGTGCATGATTCTGCCGAGGTCGTTCAACTTGATCCAAAATAATTTGTACATTGCCAAGAGTCAAGCGACACGAACCATAGATGCATCTATAAACTGGCGAGGCATTCGGACAACTACGTAGGAAAGGAAGGAAGTTTCTAAATCACAAGATACGTGTTTACAATACGGTATATGAGCACAATAAATAGTACACCCCTTTGCATTTATCGAATATCTTGGCAACAACCCAAGGTGATAAAGCTTGGCCTGATACTTTTATTTCTAAATCGATTTCAATTAATTAAGCCAATAGAATAAGTTCAAGTAATTCAAATATTGCATGATAAAATCTAATGTCTTCCCAGACATAAACATACTTTAGCTACATACGAACTCTCGCCACCTCGCGTACGTAATATCCACAACTAGTTGCACATAACAATAATTATTACCTACAGGGTAGTTCCCCCTTCTCCCTCAGGGCTTATGTGTGGGGCTTAGTTGCATGAGACTTAAGCCTCGGCTGTCGGAGCTTACGCCCTGACACGCCCAACACCTAGTGTACCGGGCTCGCCTAATAGAATTTTATGCAATTGTGTGTAATTAACCTTGCAAATCCTCAAAGTTTCTTAATAAATCATTGGCTGTTCAAAATTACTCTTTCATAAACATAAATCACTCAGTTGAGAGTATTTATATCATAATTAAAATAATAACTATTCCACATTATCTACTAAGATTGCTATGATAGTAAATTTTAAATAAATTTTTATTTAAAAGTATTTATTTACTATCTTTTGTACTGCCTTTATTATATTAGTATATAATTTGTTTATAAATATTTTCCTAAATATTATTGGTTTCATGTTTGCGAATACAATACTTATTAATTTAATAGCTCAGTATTAGCTGGTAACTATTTACAAATAATTATTTATAATGATAGGGTATAGTCACTTTATTAACTTGTTGAAACTTAAAAATAAATAAAGCTAGAGAATCATATTTAAATTGTGAATTATATTTTTATATAAATTCTCCTTCAAATAGAAAGCATATTAAACAAAAGGAGTATTTTAAAAATAAAATATCAAATTATAATATCGAATTCTTTCAAGATTCATTAATCCTTAAAAGATACATATAGGAATTTGCATCGAATATATTACTTTTGATGTTTGAGTTGCAATGATATTGTAGCTACTTTGCATGTTATGATGTATGTCATATTATTTGTATTATTTATAGATGAATTATAATTTATAAATAATTTAAATAGATTATTTTTTTATATTTTTTTTAATTTTAATGTAATTTTTAAAAATATTTTTTATTTTATATATCTTAAAAAAATTTAAAATTAGTAAAATTTAAAGATATGTGAGACTTATGCCCCATGTCTCAGGGCTTACACCTCGTCTCGTCAGAGGTAAAACGCCTCGCCTCACGCCCCCGCCCTTTAAAACATTGCATGAGACTAACCTCGCTTTACAATCAAATTCAATAATCCAATAAACTTTTTCCTAGCGAATCGGTGTTCGAAAGCTTCAAATCTAGTCATAAATAATTCAATATATTCAACACGAATCGTAGGAATTAATTTCATATGAAGTTACTAGTCTTTCAGATAAAAATCCGATTCAACAGCGGGACCCACGTATCGAATCTCGAAAAAACTAACGAAATTTGAACACCCATTCCGAGGCGAGTCCAACCATACAAAAATTATCAAATCCCGACATCGGATTGCATTTCAAATCTTCATTTTACATTTTTGAAAAATTTATCAAAATCTAATTTTTCTTCCATTAATTCACGGATTCATGATGTAATTAAATATGGAATCATGAAATATAATCAATATAGGATATAACACTTATTGCAATGTTTTCCCTTGAAAATCTCCCAAAATCGCCCTTCTCCGAGCTCCAAATCGTTAAAAATAAAAAATGGGACTTTTAGAACTTAAATATGCTGCCCAGTCATTTACCCTATGCGATCGCGGCCAAAATTCCACGATCGGGTAGCAATAAATTTTTCCACTATTTTTTTACTCTATGTGATCACGGCCATTCTCCGGCGATCGCGAGAAATAAATTTTTCCAACAGCATTCTCCAACTCTTCCGGACAGCCTCTAATATAATGGTTATAACTTTTTGTACAAAACTCCAAATAACAAATATTTAACTTACTGTAAAAGAGACACCAAGATTTACAACTTCTACGTTTTGGTCATCTCCTAATTCTTTATAGTTTTGGAGATGTAAGCTGCCAAAGTAAGCCATGTGCAACACAAATTTCTTCTTCGCGATTTCCAAACATCTTCCCGGACAGTCTATAGTTTACCAATCATAACCTTTTGTACACAACTCCAAGTTCCAAATGGTTTGATTTTCTGAAAACTAGACACAAAGGGATACAACTTTTTTTAGATCATCTCCAAATTCCTTATAGATTGCAAGATATAAGCTTCCAAAATCGGGTCAGTACAGTAGAAAGTTTCCTCTATGCGATCGCGAAAGGTCTTCCGCAATCGCGAATCACTGGCCATTTTCTCCCATTTTACTCATCGTGATTGCATAGCACACTACTGTAGCCAAAAACCAGCAGCTAAAAAGGGCCTAGAAATGGTTCGAAACCACCATGAAACTCACTCGAGCCCCTCGGGACCCCGTCCGAACATACCAACAAGTCTCAAAACATATCACGGACTTAGTCGAGGCCTCAAATCATATCAAACAACGCTAAAAATACGAATCACACCCCAATCTAAGCCTAATGAAATTAAAAAATTCGAACGTCTACATTCGATGCCGAAACCTATCAAATTAATTGTGATTGACCTCAAATTTTGCACATAAGTCCTAATTGACATTACAAACCTACTCCCACTTCCGGAATCGGAATCCGACTCCAATATCAAAAAGTTCACTCCTGGTCAAACTTCCAAAATCTTCAACTTCCAACTTTCGCCAAATGCACATCTGGACGCGCTCATGAGAACAGAATCACCATACAGAGCTATTTCGAGACTCGGAATCCCAAACAGACATCGATGATATTAAAATACACTTCAATCCAAATTCATGAAATTCTTTCAAAATGCCAACTTTCCACAATAAGCATCTTAATACTCTCGGATCATCCAAAACCTGATCCAGGCATATGCGCAAGTACACAATCATCATACGAACCTATTAGAACCTTCAAATCCCGATTTCGAGGTTTTTTTTTATCAAAAGTCATACCTTAGTCAATTCTTCCAACTTAAATTTTCCGAAATGAGAATGTTCCATCTGAATCAACTCCGAACTTCCCGAAATTTAATTTCGATCACACGTGCAAGTCATAATACCTGAAGTGAAGCTATTCAAGGCCTCAAATCGCTGAGTGACACGCTAGAGCTCAAAATGACATGTCGGGTCATTACATTCTCTCCCACTTAAATATATGTTCGCCCTCGAACGTGCTAAGAACTGCTCCAGGGTTATCTAAAATCAGTATTTAACACCTCGTGCACCTACTCGGGCCACATCAACTCAGTTGAGCACATTAGCTCGAGCAAGTTTGAAGATTCATTCTCCCTTTTATTTAGTCAGTAGCCTTAGAACCAAATTCCAAACTCCAAAATTCCCTACCCGACCTGATTTTAACATCCGAACACCGTATCAATCAACACACGCTGTACCAAATGTGATCTCACACCTTTGCTAAATTCACACCATGCACTACATAACATTCTCTGACAATAATAACTGCAATTTCACGAATTTGATGCTCGTAATACACCTCATAACACATAATATCCTGATCCAACTCTCGCAATACCGCTACAACAAAAGAGATGCATAGAAACTAACAACCACCTACTAAATCAGCAAATCATTAAGTCTATCTTCCTGACAAGGACCATTTCCTCATTCTGAAATAAATAACGAAACTTGACCTTTTATATACCCTTCATGACTTCGATCGCACTGAATCCGAGTTCTAATAACCCCGTCTCACCCAGTACAAGCTGCTTTGGCAATAAGCCACCGCAAACACTATATAAGATTTCATATGATGCCATCATTGCATCAGCAAGCTACAACTTGAATATGACACATAAGAAAGAATAAACTCTGGAAAAGAACTATCCAGCCCGTGTGACGAATAAAACGACCATCAAATACTATGAGCTTTTCGCATAGGCAAGAAACAAGACACACAAAATAAATATGAGGGGTCGTGCTTAACATCTCACTGCTGCAGTGTGCAACCCAATCCACACAATATACCCGTGGCGGCGTACCACCCGATGTCACACCTCCTTTTTCCGCTGCTTTATAGCGTCTTTTACTACACCCCCGAGAAGGGATATAATAAAGAAAGGAGTTTTTCCAATTTAAGGACAATCAAAATGGGATTCGTTTTTATTTAAGTAATTCAGAGTCGCCACTTGGGAGATTTATGGTGTCCCAAGTCACCGGTTGAATCCCGAATCGAGGAAAAGAATGACTCTATTTAACAGTCTGCGCACCAGAAATTCGGATAAGGAATTCTGTTAACTCGGGAGAAGGTGTTAGGCACTCCCGAGTTCCGTGGTTCTAGCACGTCGCTCAACTGTTATATTTGGCTAAAATTTAATTTTTATACATGTTACCCTACTTGTGCAATTTTAGAATTAATTACCGCTTTTTGTCAATTATTTTAAAAGAAAGTGAACGTCGTTTAAGAAAATATTTTCGGATCACGTCACATGAAATGCACCCGGATCCTCGACATATTCTTATTCAACTTTTTTCGGATTTGGATTTGGGTTGCATGAAATGCACACCCGTATTTAGGAAAGTAATTTAATTAAAACACGCCTAAAGCGACTAATGTGTTGTTATCTTTTGGAAGGTCGTGAAATTCGCTAAACGGCCTATCCTGAATACTAAGTATTTTTAGTAGGTAATTAATGAGGGCCCCGCAATGATGTATTTGATTTGGCGAAGATCATCTCATTTTATTTATTAAAGGCCAAACTAAAGTATCTAAATTTTCTATTTTTTGTTTTGTCTCTAAAGAGTCGATTAATCCATAACTATAAATTCGAATCTC
>MU788604.1:4701-17896 GCA_026770625.1 Nicotiana glauca
ATGCAGGTACTTGACCACCCGGTAGCGGGTTTTGAGCTGACTGAAGATTTGTTATCATAGCTGAGCCAGGTGACCGCTAGCGTCCGCGGCACCGGATCTTCTCCCTTATTTTATGTTGTTCATGTTACTTTCAGACTTTGTTCCTATTTCCGGACTTGTAGTACTTTAGTGAACTCTGTAGTAGCTCATGACTAGTGACACCCCGATGTCGGGATGTGACGGGAGGGTTCCCAGTTGTTATCGTTGTTTTTCCGCGCTTTTGATTATGCTAATTATGTTTTAGAATTATAAATGTTAAATAACTGTTAAAAAGGAAAGAATTTGTTTTATTGGTTGGCCTTGTCTTCACGTGAGGCGCCATCACGACCGGGTTTGGGATTTGGGTCGTGACAAAAATACCCTGGCACCCTGCAATTGGTCAAACAAATCATCAATACGTGGAGATATGTACTTGTTCTTAATGGTAACTTTGTTCAACTGGCAGTAATCACTGAACTTTTGTATAGTCCCATCTTTCTTCTTCACAAATAACACTCGTGCACCATAAGGTGACACACTCGGTCTGATAAATCCATTTGCTAGCAATTACTCAAGTTGTTCCTTCAACTCCTTCAGCTCTTTCAACTCTTTCAAAGCCACACGATACAGTGCAATAGAGATCGGATGGGTACCTAGAGCCAAATCAATATAGAAATCGATATCATGATCTAGTGGCATGCCTGGAAGATTAGAAGTAAACACATCGGAAAAATCCCAGACTACGGGCACTGAATCGATCGTCGGAGTCTCTGTAGTAGTATCCTAACCGTAATTGAGATAAGCCAAATAACCCTTCTCGTCCAAATACCGAGCCTTCAAAAAAGAGATAACCTGACTAGGTGCACTGACAAACAACCCCTTCCACTCTAATCTAAGAAACTCTGCCATCGCCAAGGTAGCAGTCTTGGCATGGTAATCAAGGATAGCATTGTATGGAGATAACCAGTCCATGCCCAGGATGATCTCAAAGTCGATCATATTAAGCAATAGAAGATCCACTCTAGTCTCATAACCATAGAATGTAGCAATACAGGACCGGTTAGTCTGATCCACGATAGTAGAATCGCCCACAAGAGTGGAAACATAAACAAGAGTAACCAAAGACTCACGAGGAACACCCAAGAAATGAGTAAACAATGATGATACATATGAATATGTAGACCCTGGATCAAATAGTACCGAAGCACCCATACCGCAAACAAAAATAATACATGTGATCATAACATATGAGGCCACTACATCTGGCTTGGCTGGGAAAGCATAGAACCTGGATGGAGCGCCAACTGGCTGGCCTCCACTTGACTGACCAGTCCCTGGCTGGCCTCCACCTCTAGGACGACCCCACCCACCTACCCTCCGCCTCTGTGAGACCGTACAACTAGTGATGTAATCACGAGCTAATGAACCTGCCGCACTGCCTTTCCCCAAAGTCTGGGGCAAAACTCCACACATGATTAAGATCCCTACACTCGAAACAACCTCTCGGTATGTTGGACTACTGACCTAAAGTCTGACCCTGATGTCCTGAATACCTACTGGAAGAACCCTAAATAGCTGGTAGACAGTAGGAACTCTCTAGCATGGAGCTGAAATAAGGTTGCACTAGAGCACCCCGAAGAGGCGACGATGGAGGATATGCGGGCTTGCTAGACTGAACCCTCACGAACTAACCTTAACCCCTAGCTGGGGTACCTCTGAACTCTCTAAAAAATCGAAATTGTTTCTGTCACGACCCGGATTCCCACCCTTGGGATTCATGATGGTGCCTACTAATACGAGTTAGGCAAGCCAATTAATTGCACCATTTACCTTTTTACCCATTTTATATTCGTTATCAATTTCGAAATAATAACATTTAAAAGTGGAATTTAACATAAGCAGAAGAAAGAAAACAATAAGCTATCTGAACATGAATATCTAATACAAATGTTTGAATTTCGACTACCCATAACTGGTGCCACAGTTTAACAGACGGTCTAAGAGCACTACAAATAAAGGTTTGAAATAAATAAATACATCATTGTCTCTAGAAATGCATGAAAGAAATAGGAATAGTAGATGGAAGGAGACGACAAGGCCTGCGGACGCCTACAGGTCTACCTCGGGTCGGCTGATGATCAAGAATCAGCAATCTCACTGCAGTCCGAAGTGTACAGCACTGGGGTCTACACAAGAGAGTGCAGAGTATAGTATCAGCACAACTGACCCCATGTGCTGGTAAGTGTCTAGCCTAACCTCGGAGAAGTAGGGACGTGGCTAGGACCAAACTACCAAATAAACCTGTGCAGTTGTATAATATACATCGGAAAGTAAAGCAGAAATAAACGAGTAAAAATAGGAGGGGAAAACATGCTTCGGGGAATAATGAGTAAAAACAGAATATCAAGAGAATTATTAAGGAATCAAAAACCACCCACTAACAAGAATAAGGAAGACAAAGGCAGATTTCACTTTCTTTTCACATCTTATTGTAGGCGTGTAACCCGATCCTATTTCCTGTACCTCGTGGTAGGCGTGCCACCCGCTCCCCTTTCAATTAGCATTATTGCGGCATGCAACCCGATCCACGTATAATATTGTTGCGAAGTGCAACCCGATCCACATATAATATTATTGTCGCATGCAACTTGATCCACATATAATATTGTTGCGGCGTGCAACCCGATCCATATGTAATATTTACAATTATAATGAGAGTCCCGACAAGGGATAAAAAGGTCTACACTATCCCAGCAAGGGGTTCGACAGCATAAGTAAATACGTCCTGACAAGGGAGAAACAACTATAACCAAACTTGTTCTTACATCTAACTACCTTAGCTATAATCAAACTTGTTACAACCTCTAACTACCTCAGCTACAATCAAACTTGTTACAACCTCTAACTACCTCATCTACAATCAAACTTGTTACAACCTCTAACTACCTCAGCTATAACCATAATCCTCACCCAACACAAAGAATCATCAACTTAAACATCCTTAATATCAATTAAGAACACAGAGCAAGGAAACCACAACTCAACAATAGCCCGGCAAAGGGGCAACATAATGATCTCTCCTCTTTCTCACTTTTACTTCACAATTCACTTCACAACTCGAGTCAATGCTCTAGAGGTTAAATTATCACTTATACTTTCACTATTCGTTATAGAACTTGAGCCAACGCTCCTCAATGTTCATAGGTCACAATTATTTCCACAAATGTTACATAACAATAGAAACACGAGATCATGGAAATCACAATATAAGACTCACGGTCATGCTCGACACCAACATATAGATACTCTTCACCATGCCTATATGTCCTACTCAACAAGAAACAAATAGCAAATAGGACACAACTCCTAATCCCTCAAGCTAAGGTTAGACCAAACACTTACCTCGAACTTCCACAGCCAACTCAATCCTCAAATATCGCCTTTTCTTTCGAATTCGGCTCCAAATAAATTGTATCTATGCATAATCGACTTAATAACATCAATATATGCTAAACGATACAATTCCAATACTTAATTATAGCTTTCTAACCATTCTTCCCAAAAGGTCAAAAATTGACCTCGGGCCCGCTTGGGCAAAATATGAGGTTTGGACCAAAACCCGATCACCCATTCACCCACGAGCCCGAATATATAATTTGTTCCAAAATTCGACCCCAAAATAAGGTCTAAATCACAAATAATCAAAAAGCCCTAACTCTACACAAATCCCTAATTTTCTACCCTTATGAGCATGATTTAAGCCTAGAAATCTAATGGGTGTTAATGGAAATTGAATAAAATGAGTCTAAGATTACATACCTATGAATTGGTGGTGAAATTCCCTTTCAAAAATTGCCCAATTTGGAGTCAAAATGAAGAAGTTATGAATTTTGGAAGAAGTCCCGTAATGCTACTGTTTTTGATCTTTTAAAATAACTGGGCAAAAATACTCACCGCGTTCGTGACAGGCCCATCGCGTTCGAGATGAATTAGGTCTGACAGACCTTCGCGTTTGCGGAGCTTTGGCTCCTCAAGCCTACGCGTTTGCGGACCAGTGGCCGCATTCGCGATGAACAAATTGGTGACCCCTCCCCAGAACCTTACGCGTTCGCGAGTGCAAGGACTCGTTCGCGAAGGGTCTCCCCCCTCAGCTTCGCATTCAAGAAGAAGAAACTGGGCGCCTGGGATATTTTCCTTATGCATCCGTGAGTGGGCCCACGCGAACGCGAAGAACAAAATCCCTGGGCACTGAACAACAGAAAAATCTGCAACTTTTTTAAAAGTCCAAAACCTTTCGAAACACACCCAAGCCCTCAGGGCTCCAAACCAAACATACGTACTAACTCAATGACATCACATGAACTTATCCGTGTAATCAAATCACCAAAATAACCTCAATAACAACAAATTAAATCTCAAAATCAAAGAATTTTCTCAAACTTCTTAAAACATCAATTTTTTCAATTCAAGTCTGAATCATGTCAAATAACATCCGTTTTTCACCAAATTCCATAGAATCATCTTAAATCATATATAAGACCTTTATCGAGCATTGGAAAAAAAATATGGGCCCGATACCATCATTTTCTAATAAAATTTCATTTTAAATTCCTTTAAACAATTTTAAAAAATACTTTTCTTCAAAAATTCATTTCTCGGGCTTGGGACCTCGAAATTTGATTCCAGGCATACGCCCAAGTCCCATATTTTCCTACATATCCTGCAGGACTGTCACATCACGGGTCCGAATCCGTTTACCGAAAATATTGATTGAAGTCAAGTTAATTCATTTTATAGTCAAAATTTATCATTTTTCACATATTTTCTCATTTAAGCTTTTCGGCTATGCACCTGGACTGCGCACACAAATTGAGGTGATGCTAAAAGAGGTTTTAAGACCTTGGAACGCAGATATCAACTTAAAAACAATTGATGACCCTTTTGGGTCATCACATTCTCCACCTCTAAAACAACCGTTCATCCTCGAACGGACATAAGAAGGAAGTACCTCAGCTCCGCATATCAAACTCGGACTCTCAGGTCGGTGCCTCAGGAGGTTTGATATAACGGAAATGATCTGCTTGAAATGAGGAAGTGTACTACCTAACTTTGAATTGGAAAGATGTTGGCGCATATTTAGTTGGTGTCTACGTGGAGTGAATGGACTTGTGTCGCAAAGAGATAGGTCGTGCGAATGTGGTTGATGATTCAGAGTATGAAATGGGTTTTACAGGAACATTCCAAGAATTTTTGCTGTCAATTGCTCATGGTTATGTCAATAAGAGATAAGGAATCCTGGTGAAATTCAGAGTTGTGTAATACTGGCCTTAGGCTAAGTGGGAGAGTCCCACCGCCTATGATTGGATTGTATGATTCTCTTCTTGTGAGGTTTTGGGTTATCGGCGTGTTGGTAAGTTATTTCAGCCACGAAAAAGAGCGTAAGTGTAAATTTGAGCAAGGAATTATTAAAGGTATGCTATGGTTGGCCTTATTGGCTCATGCTCAGGCTTGGGGTGTTTCGTGGTATTCATGTGCTAGAAGATTCATGGAGTTGATTATATTCGGGGCCAAGTCAGAGCGGGTGGCTCTTAACAACGATCCTAGTGGATTCAAAAAGGGCAAAGCATGGTGCCTAATGATTTTGAGCCTACGGTTAAGAATCAACCTTTGTAGCAGCTTATGAGAAGAGACACAGAATGTTCTAGGATGTTTTGACTTGCATTGTAGCATTTGGGAGGTATGAAATGGTTCGTGGGATTTGAGACAACATGGTCTCGTAATTCAAGGTCACTCGGGATGAGTGCGGATGAAGTGTGTTATTTGTTAAATGGAGTTATTATTAAGGCAATCAAAAATTAATTTGGAAGAAGTTAGATTGGTTAGCCATAGTTGAATTGGCATATTGGTGGTAGTGATCATTTCCTTCAACGTGATCAAGTTATTCAAGTGATTTGTGACGACACGTGTGAGGTTTGTCAATCACTGTAATTGACGTTATTTAGAAGTATTCCACTGTTATGGCCTGTCATGTATAGGCGGATCCCAGAAGGGGCTATGGTGGCTTAGACCACTACTTAGAGATTTGCACATTCTATGGTTATGGGAATTTACATGTGTGTTACTATGGTTCTCCTGAAGCGAGTTAAGTGAAAAGTTTTATACGATGAAGTGTTAATCTATTAGTGGTTACAGAGTCATGATGAAAATCGTGTTCTATCGTATATTGGCATGTTGGTGCAGTGTGCAGTGTGGAATTTGAAGTGAGGATCAAGGTTGTAGTTAAGTGTTGACAAGGATGTCGCGAGCTCGGATGAGCAATAAAGGAATTTTGACGTTTAAACTAAGTAGGTATCGTCTTCAGCGTCACCTGAGATCGGTGTTTTGTAAAAAAGGCCTTGCATCCTGGTTATGGATTCTTGAATGCTTCTCAGCGTTAGTACGACTGGTGGTATGGATACACATATCTGTTGTCTGTTATAGAAGGTTGTGGGAGCGTGCCCCACAGGAAGATTGTATAAATGTGGCATATAGTCACTTGATTGATTAAAGATTTAAATCAAGTATGAAGACTGTGGTGATATCATTAATTAAGAATTTATGCTTGGAGGGCACTCGACTTATTGGGTTATGGACCGTGGAGGATTGCCTAGTTATGATGATAGTTCTCATATGTTATGAGAAAAAAGGGGGTTATGAAGGACCTTCGAAAGGTTATTAGCCTAGTTCAATGTGATCAGAACCATCTCGAGTCTCTAAATGTGAATATGGGCTCCATATCAGGCCATATATGTTTATTTCAGCAATACGCTCCTTTGGACAAGTAGTCGGGGTACTATTTCGTCATCAGCTATTTCATGTAATGATATATTGTGCTGTATGAGTTGTGAGATGGCTTTATGAAATTCTTATATGTTGAGGTCCTGCGTAAATATGATGTTATATGAGCAGGATGTCTCTCGATATTCAGATCGTGTATTGCACCTCAGTTGTGTTTGAGTTTTGTAGCCTATGGCACTATATGTCTCTCCAGGGATGGTATTATGCACTTAGCGTGCTTGTGACCGATATTCGAAATTTTATTATAATGAGCAGTTTAGCTCGATGCATATCTCCTTATGTGAGTTCTATATGTGGATTGGGTGGCACGCCTCCATGGGTATGTTATTTTGAACGGGTTGCACGGCGCAACAGTGTGATGTTGAGTACAATTTTCTATATGCTATTTTTGTATGCCTTGCTTCCTATTTTCTACGGAAGTTTTCATATTAGTGCATGAGTTGAGTAATTCCTTCTAGAGTTTGTTTTCCTTTTGTCACGTTAAAGTTCATAGCATATTGGCACGTTGTGGCATCATATGAGACTTTTGATCATGTCCGGGGGTGGCTTATTGCTTGAGTGATTCGTATTGGGTGAGATGAGATCATTGGATTTAGGATTAGTGCAATCTAATTATATGAAGTATATTAAAGAGCTAAGACCATTATCTGGTTTGGAATAAGGTAATGGTTCTTATAAGGAGTATAGACCCAATAATTTGTTGATTCGGCAATTGGGTATAAATTTCTACACATCCTTCCATCTTGGTGGTATTGTAAGAGTTAGGGCAAGACCTATGTGGGTCATGAGGTGCAAGGGGAGCATCAGATTCGTGGAATTTCGACTAATTTGATCAGAGAATGTTATTGTGATCCTGTGAGTAAAGTGGTGCAAGGTGTGAATTCAGCTAAGGTATGCAGTCATGTTTTGGTGCTGCGGGTAGTTATTGATACGGTGACCGTATGTTGGTACAGGCCTGGCAAAGAATTCTGGATGTAGGGATTGGGCTCCAAGGCGTATTTGCTTAAGTGAAAAAGGATATCTTTAGATTGATCGAGCTAGGGTACCCAGCTGAGTTGTGGTAGCACGGGTAGGTGCTCAAGACATTAAATAGTGGTTTCGGACAACCCCAACAAAATTCTTAGAACTTTTAAGGACGAACGTATGTTTAAGTGGGAGAGGATGTAATGACCCAACAGGTCATTTTGAGCTCTAGCGTGTCGCTCAGCAGTTTGGAGCCATGAGCAACTTCACTTCAGGTATGTCTCTATGCTCGTTCAAGGACGAATGAATGTTCAAGAATAGGAGGATGTGATGACCCAGCCGGTCATCTTAAGAATTGACACCCCGATCCCCTATTAGCCGCTTCCCCCGAGTCTATTTGTGCTAGTTTGATTTGTCGGGATATTCGGTTTTAAGTTTCGGGGAGTTTTGGGACACTTAGCCCCTAAATGAGAGCTTAAGTGTTAGAAAGTTAACCGTGATCGGAACAATGTGAAGACAACATCGGAATGGAAATCAGATGGTCCCGTTAGCTCCGTTAGGTGATTTCGGGGTTAGGAGCGTGATCAGAATGTGTTTTGGAGGTCCGTAGCTAATTTAGGCTTGAAATGCCGAAAGTTAAATTTTTGAAGTTTCCGGTCCGATAGCGAGATTTTGATCCAAGGGTCGGAATGGAATTTCGAGAGTTTCAGTAGCTTCGTCATGTCATTTGGGATGTGTGTGCGAAATTTCAGGTCATTCGGACGAAGTTTGATAAAAGTTTTGATCGAAAGTGTATTTTATAGAGTTTTTGTAAATTTAGGCTTGAATTCAATGAAAAATAGGTGTTTTGGTGTTGTTTATATCGTTCCGAAGGTTGGAACAAGTTTGAATGATGTTTTAGGTTATGTTGGTGCCTTTGGTTGAGGTCCCGGGGGCCTCGGGTGTGTTTTCAGATGCTCAATAGATCATTTTTAGTTGTTAAGAAGTTACAGATTTTTGTTCAACTGTTGCAGAGTAATTTTACCCTTTACGTTCGCGAGAGGACCCTCGCATTCGTGAAGAGTTAGTTTAGGAAGGTGAAGTTTAAGCCTTCGCGTTCGCGAGAGGGGGACCGCATTCGCGAAGGGCTAAGGGTTTGTGCACCGCGTTTGCGTGGGTGTTGTCGCATTCACATAGAAGAAAATGAGTGGTTGAGTTTTCATTAAATTTTAATTCATCGCGTTCGCGATAGGAGGGACGCGATCGCAAATGCCTCCCTGTGCAAAGCATCGCGTTCGCGATGTAGAGGACGCGTTCGCGAAGAAGGAAGAAACAGTCAAAGTTATTTTGTGCTTCGCGAACGCTAGGCTTTGACCGCGTTCGCGAAGAAGGAAATATCTGGGCAGAATGTTTAAGTTGAAAATCGAAGGTTTTGAGTTCATATCACAAAATTGGCATTGGGATCTCGGTAGGAGGCAAATTTCGAAGAGAGTTTCGAAGAGAATTTGTGGTAATGATTCTTAACTCCTTTTTGCTTGTAACCCATTAATCTAAACATGAATTCATCCTTTAATTTCGGAAATTGTATGAAGATTGGGGAAAAGTTCTTAGACCAAGAAATTGAGTTTTGATTGGGAATTTGACATCGGATTTGGATAATTTTTGTATGGTTGGACTTGTGAGAGTACGAGGTTTCTGAAAACGTAAATTTTGCCTGATTCCGAGACGCGAGCCTGAGGAGCGTTTTGGTCATTTTACCGAATTTCGCGTATTAACTTAGAATTTAATTGTATAATCAATTACTTGAGGTATTATTTACAATATGCAATTGAATTGAATAGATTTGGGCCATTTGGAGTCGGATACTCGTGGCAAAAGCATGATTTCAGGTTGATTTGAGCTTGTTTGAGGTAAGTGGCCTGCCTAACCTTGTGTGGGGGACCTTCCTCTTAGGATATGATATTTGATAATTGAAATTCCTTGTACGTAAGGTTACGAGCACATACTTGAGCTAATTGTTGAAAACCCGATTTTACTTTAAGTATTTAAACTGAGTTCCTTTCTCTCCTATTTTGTTCTACTTGCAAATTTGGCCTGTTGTTAGTTACAAAAGCATGCGTAGTTGATTTATTTGCCTATTTGCTTAAAAATGCCTTATTTGGATTATGTGCAACATGCTAGGCTAGAAAT
This sequence comes from Nicotiana glauca, assembly GCA_026770625.1. Lineage (NCBI taxonomy): Eukaryota > Viridiplantae > Streptophyta > Magnoliopsida > Solanales > Solanaceae > Nicotiana > Nicotiana glauca. The sequence continues at coordinate 14,689 of MU788604.1, forward strand.
ACCTGCTTTACCTCGATATGGAATTGGAATTTAATTGTGTATTCTTCGTGTTGTTGTTGTATGTTTACTTTGGGACTACAGGACGGTATCGCGGGAGCTTCCCTTGCATATATATTGATTTGGACTATAGTGAGGGATACCAAGAGATCCTCGGCACAAATAATCGGGATACCAAGAGATCCCTAGCATATATTGAGGATACCAAGAGATCCCTAGCATATATTGAGGATACCAAGAGATCCTCGGGATACCAAGAGATCCCTAGCATATATTGAGGATACCAAGAGATCCTCGGGATACCAAGAGATCCCTAGCATATATTGAGGATACCAAGTGATCCTCGGGATACCAAGAGATTCCTAGCATCTATTGAGGATACCAAGAGATCCTTGGGATACGAAGAGATACCTAGCATATATTGAGGATACTAAGAGATCCCTGGTACAGATTGAGGATACCAAGAGATCCTCAGAATACTGAGAGATCCCCGGTTATTATCCTTGTGATCGTTTTATCCTCTGTTTCGATTATTGTATTCCATACTTTCTCGTATTAAATTTTTATTGTTAGTTTGCAACTGAATTGCTTATCTTATCCTGTTATACCTTATACTTTATCTTATCTTAGTGGGGCCCTGACCTTCCTCGTCACTACTCAACCGAGATTAGGCTTGGCACTTACTGAGTACCGATGTGGTGTACTCATGCCCTTTCTGCGCATGTTTTTCATGTACAGATCCAGGTACTTCTATCCAGTCCTATCACCCCTGAGGCGAGGCAACTGCGAGGTATATCTTCTGCGTCCGCAGACCAAGGAGTCTCTTTCTATTCATGTATTAGTATTTAACCCTTCTGTATTCTCTGTTCTTGTTAGACATTCCGGAGTTAGAGCTATGTAATTTTTCTTAGCTTGTCATTCATGGGTTTCCGGGTTTTGGGAGTACGTATTGGTTTTGAGAAGTTAAGTATTGTACATGCCGAACGACATTTTATATATCGCTTATTTCGGTTATTTATGGTTGTTGATTATTTCTTCCGCAATTTTACTTATGTTCCGCATTGTTAGGCTTACCTAGTCGTAGAGACTATGTGCCGCCGCGACAGTTCACAGAGGGCGAACTGGGTTCGTGACACCAGCCCACTTGGACCATTTAGGGACAGGACCGACCCATTTTTCAGGGTTACGCATCGGTGTGATCGCCAAATGTACCTGCCTCAAATCTTGCACAGTTAGTGCACAAATATAGCGTGAATACATAAACAACATGTTCCCAGCAAGTATCTAGTCGAATCTCGAACAAGTAGTGACAAATGGTTGACTTTGATACTTACTATGGGATAACAATATGAATACAAACCTTCTAAATAAATATGGATTGTGTAAATAATAATAATAATAACTCATTAACAAGTAGGAACAATAATTCTTTCACAAATTAATAAATTCCAAGTAAATTCATGTCATTAATAATTGTAACGTCACAAGCCACAAAATAATGTCCAGTAAGATTAGGTACAGAGTATTATTAAGCATGATATAGGCCGAGGTCGTTCGACCCGATCCAGAATAACAAGTACACTGTCGAGGGACGTGCGATATGATCCATAGATGTATCTATTATACTGCTGAGGCGTCTGTCTCGCTCTACAAGAAGACAAGATACTTTATGAACATATGAGTTAAAAGTTATTATAAGGCTAATATACAAAGAAGGACAAATTTCTATTAACGATCAAGTATCCCGTCAAAGCTCAAGTAAGTTAAATTCGATCTTTTACAATTCATTTACCAAGTTCTAATATAGTTTAAGCACTTTAATTAACAAGTAAGGTGCAAAAAATACACGTATATCATAATTTGGGTCCAAAATTACCTGAACATAAGCATAAATAGTAGCTACGCATGGACTCTCGTCACCTCGTACGTACTTAGCACCCGCAATTAGAAGTAATTATTAATTTAAATCACCTATGGGATAAATTTTCTATTACAAGGTTAGACAAGAGACTTACCTCGTCTCAAAGCTCACTTTCTGGCCTCAAATTCACTCCTAAGACTCACTTCGGTGCCAAACAATCCTAAACTAGATAAATATTGTATAAATAATCAATACATGTTCAAAAGTTCATATTCTAACTATTAGAGTGATTACCCAATCCCAATTGAACGGTTCCTAAAATTTACCCCCGGAACCACATGCCGGGATTCCAAAAATATTTGAAGATAAATATTACCCATTGTAAGCATGTGATTTTTGCCCTATATGAGAATTACTCCCAAAAATTTAAGATTAAATAGTTTTCTGTTGTTCGCAATTTTTATGAATTTTTGTGTTATTTTTCTTTTATTGTTTGCATTTGTGTGTGCGTGTTTATGTGTTTAAATTAATGAAAAATACAAAAAATATGGCGCATTTGCATTTAAGATTTAATTCTACAATTAGGAGTAATTAAGTTTGTTTTACAAAAATAAAAAATCACAAAAAAATGTACTTTGTATTTTTTAGCATTTAAGGTCCAATTGTGTGATTTTTATTTCTAATTGGTGTCAAATCTTGTCTATTAATTATTGTTAAGGGTTATTTAATATGTTTAAGTTAATTTTTGATTTTTACAACTTATTGTATAATTTTGTTAATTAGGAATTAAAAGAAGAAGAAAACAAAAACAAGTAGAAATACCCACAACTCGGAATGTGCCAGTTTTTAATTTAAAGCCCAATTTTGTTCTAAATGATCCAGTCCAATTTGCCTGATCGTTCAGACCAACCAAACGACGCCGTTTCAGCGTCTCAAATCTGGACCATTGATGAAACAGATCTAACGGTCCAGTACATCCCCAGCATTGGTTAAAACAGCGCCGTTTCATGCACGTCAATCTGAGCCGTTCATCTCCCTTGATCCAACGGTCTCGAGCCTCTACCATAACCCGATCCCTTTAGCCCCAGACCGACCCATTCTCATAACTTAAACCAAACGTTGCCATTTCACTTAAATGAAATGATCCAGGCCGTTGATCATGATTGATCCAACGACCAAGATTGAATCCCCCTCCCGTATATAATCTTAATCTCCTACCCAGCCCCCCAATCTAAACAACCCCCTTCATCGTCGTTGTGAGCACGTGATTTTTGCCCCGCAAGAAAATTACTCCCAAATTTAAAATAAAACAGTTTGGTGTTTGTTTGCAATTTTTGCGGATTTTGTGTT